>CAUYON010048789.1:0-26075 GCA_963573935.1 Arctocebus calabarensis
GGGTCTTGGGGTCTTGGGGTCTTGGTGTGTGCCACACCTTTTGGGGGCAAAACACAATTGTAAGAGGGTCTTTTCCTAACAAATGCAACCAGTGTAACATGGTTTCTTGTACCCTCAATGAATCCCCAACAATAAAAAAAAGTAATAACAAGTTTATTTTCTCATCATTCTGGAGACTTCCAAGTCCAATATCCAGGTATAATTCTCTATTGCTATGTCATTCTACAGGGGAAGGTAAGAGGAATGAGAGAGGGCAAAATCTTAAGAAAGGAGGGGGCCAAACTCATCCTCTTATTAGGAACCCACTCCTGGTATAACTAACTTACTCCCAGATAACAGCACTAGTCCATTCATGAGGGCACAGACCAGATGTGTTAAATCACTTCCCAAAGTTTTCACCTCTTAACACTGCTTCATTGTGGATTTAGTTTTTTAATTCTTAGGAACACAGTAAAACCATAGTATAAATTAGGAAAAAAGAAAGGATGGATAGAAAGAAGGAAAGAAAGGAGCAAGGGAGGAAGGAAAGGAAGGAAGGAAAAGAAAAAAAAGTTCTCTAAGTCACTGGCTAGTGTGTTAAAACTTCCTCTGACACAATAAAACATAAAAGCAAACAAATTAAGAAATCTTTGTCTTATTTAAATCTTTCCTTGATTCAATTTCATCATTCTTCAGTAAATTGGTCAGATTCCAGTAGATTTGACCTCAGAAGATTTTAAAATGTTAAAAATAATTACATTTTCTCATGTTTCCTCTTACACATTTTATATTAAAAAAATATACAAATAAGAAAGTACATGTATAATCCTCATGAGAAAGGCATTTGGAAGAAAATGGGGAAAAGAAGGAAGAAAGAAGATAAAGTGAAAAAAGAAAAGAACAGTATATTGGAATAATAAATATAATGGAAAATGGACTGTAAGAATAAAATGGGTGGTATGAAGCAGAAATATCAGAGAGCACAAAGTAAACTAGGGCCTCAAACTCAAATTTCTGTTCTGTAGCCAGAGAGTCAAGAAGATTAATAAATTGGGTTGGCCGTAAGAAGAGCATGGCTGTTTTTTTTTTTTCTTTTTAATAACTTTCCTTTCTTTGCAGTTGATAGAAAAATATGCAGAAATAAATATTTCTCTTTAAATAAACAACAGTTAAAAATGCAACCATCAAGGCTAATGGCATCTTCAATCTCTGGTAAAGAAAAAAATGGTGTGATAAACCAGCATTCATGCTGGCCCTGAATGGGAAAGAGCAGCAGAAAGTCTTCATTTAGCTTAGCTCAATGTTGAGCCTTCTTTGAATTTTAAGGAGAAGCTAAAATTCAAATAATAAAGGAAATCTGAACATCAACAACTCATTTCCCCCCTAAATATTTAAACCAATGTAAATATGCTCATACTATCTTACTGACTCCACCCTATAGGCTAGGGGTTGTAGCCTATGACTACCAGAGTGTGTGCTTACTATGAGGAAGAGATGGAGCAGTGGACAGGTGCACTGTTCTCCATGCATGGGCTATGGGGAGCTCTAAGGTATCACTCATTTTACGCTATCAGAAAATAACAGCAGTAGTCCATTCATCAGGATGACACCACATGGCTTAACCCTTCTCACAAAGTTATCATCTCTCAAAACACTGCTACATTGGGAATAAACTTTCCACATCCTAGGAACACATTAAAACCATAGAACAAGTTAGTAAAAAGAAAGATAAGTTATTTTCTCCTTTCCTAAGCTATTTGATTTCAAAAAATGTTTTAGTAGTTTGCCTGCATTCAATTCTGCTTATTTTTTGTCATCTATTATCTAGGACCTAGCATTTTCCAAGGAAAATGTCCTACAGCAGGGCTAGCTTTATGGGTATCAAATCAGTAGACTTGCAAAGGGTTCTGCGCTCAGAAGGTGGCTCTCGGCTTAGGGTTTAATAAGGCTCTGTGAATGTTTCAAGGTTTCTGACACATGGAACATGAACTGGGACTGGGAGTCTAGGCTCACAAAGTGTCCTGCCTCCTTCCTCCCACCAACACCCACTTCCCTGGAGTGGGTTCTGGGATGTCAATGTCTCACTTCTGCCGAGATACCACTGCTATTCTCCACTCCAGCAGAGGCCTTGTCACAGTCCGTGGAGGGTTAGGATAAGTCACATGCACCCCAGTGACCGAGACATGGGGCTGTGCCCAAGGCACCTGTGAGGCACTGTGATTGCTCTGCCCCTTGCTTGAGGCTCATGGAATTGAATAACACATTAAAACACCATGACAGTTAAAGAGAGGCCACAGAAGGTAAAGGAAAAAAAGAAGACTTTTCTGCTTCTTGAACAACGGGTCCTGCATTTTCCTTTTACACTAGGTGCTAGCAGAGTGCCTTACTGCTGCTTGGCTATTCATGCACTATCAAAATAACAGTCTAGCAAAACCTGAAGTTTTCTTAAAAAAATTAGAAGACACAGGAAGCGGTCCTATTTAGAAGCAGGCATTACACTGCACTCTAAATCTGGAAAGTGTGACAGTGCCTCTATATCAGCTATCTCTTTCTGTTGTTCTTAACACACCTGCTTGCTCACTTTAGTTTTCTCACATATAAGGCAGAGCTGTTGTACTCAGATGGGCCTTACTCAAATTCTCATTTTGCTGCTTGCTAAGTGGGTGTCATTGGGCAATTTGATTAATCTTTCTTCCTTAGGGAGTTTCATTCTTTCATAAAATTTTTTTTTTTTTTTGAGATAAGGTCACTCTGTTACCTCACCTAGAGTGCAGTGGTACAATCATAGGTCCCTATGATTGAAAAGGCCAAATCCCTGAGTGGCTCAAGTGATCCTTTAGTCTCAGCCTCCTGAGTAGCAAGGACTACAGACATGTGACATCATACCTGGCCATGGTTTTTATCTGTTTGCAGAGATAGGTCTCGCTATGTTTCCTAGGCTGGTCTTGAACGACTAGCCTCAAGTAATCCTCCTGCCTTGGCCTTCCAAAATGCTGGAACTAAGGCATGAACCACTGTACTGGGCCCTACAAAATGATTTTAATAATGTCATTATAGTGTTGTTCTGATTGGTGTAACATGAAAGAAGCACGTATCATAGGCCTACCATATAGTATAGGAAAAACATACACATCCAATTAAATGATATTTTTAATTTTTAATGTTTCAATGTACCCAAGTTTAACTAATTTTTGTGTCAAATATAATAGACCTGTAACTTCAGTTGAAGCAAATAGGAGTCATTATATGGATTTTCTAAAGCTGAGCCCACTTAATATGGATAGTCCCCCCAACTGTCACGGTGGGGAAAAATTGAGAAGGCAGAGTGCCTTTTGGGGGCAAGACTAAAGTTAATTTTAAGGCTTTTCAAACTACTAGACAATAAGTACAATATTCAGGATTTTTAATAAACAAAAAATTGTGTTTCCTTAGGTAATGAAAATTTCTTATAGTTTTTTTGTAATTATTGTTGCATTTTAAAATTTTTTGTTGGGGCAAGGGTGTAGCTATATTGTTCAGACTGGTCTTGAACTCCGGGGCTCAAGCGAATCTCCACTTTGATCTCCTATAGTCCTGAGATTACAGATGTGAGCCGCCACACCTGACCCCATCTCCTACAAGTTTTTGATATGTGAAAGTTTAGTTTCCATGAAATAGAGCTGTATATTATTCCACTCTGCTTGCCCCGACAAAGTTACAGTGTTGGCTAATGTTTGTAATAAACATTTAGTGAAAGCATGAATTTGGATATATTTTTCACATTCATTTTGCCATAAACAATATTTGTGAAATTGTAGCAGTTTAAAATATAATAAAATTTATTTCCAAATAAGCCATTTTTAATTGGGTTCTTTGAAGTAGTCTGTAAAAAATTATTGAGGGTATTCAGAGATGCAATAATGACTTTATTCACTGTTGTAATGAAACCTCGTACCATGGGTCAGAACACAGAGAAATAATTTTTTTTCAGAGAAAAATTTTACTTATATTACAATTTCATGGTTCTCTCTTTAAGATCATGAAATCAGCATTTTTAGCCTTAAGTAACTCATATCCTGCTCACTAAAATATATAAAGAGTCAGTTATGTGATGTCTGTATACCCACTAGCACCACTGGCAAATAATGATTAACAGCAGGAAAAAACTTGAAGGCAGTTAACTAAAAGCCGAACAAATCTAATTCTTACACATTAGAAAAGCAAGGACAAATTTTTTAATTATTCTCTCACAAGCTTGTAAAAAGATAATAAAAAATTCTATCAATAGAAAACAGATTTCTGTGTGTGACTAGGTTAACGAAGTTACATCTTAGTAAAGGAGGCAAAATGATAAGGATAACTAAGTTCTAATTACAAGCTTATTAGGAATAATTATTCAGTTGGTGCCAGATATTGGAAAAGCTTATGAATATCATGAAAGCTTATGAATATCCATAAAACATTTTCCAAATGATCTGTAGTGTCTAAGGAAGGAGAACTAGTACCATGAAATGGGATGCACAAATGTGAAACAAGTTTAAATCAATATTGAAATTGTGGGACCTAAGTAGTAGTTGGGTATAATTCCTGCCAAAGTAACTAAATGAATCACTTCTGCTTCAGTGAATCAAACTGAACACTATTTCCTTTAATTTAGGCCAGTGTCCTTTTGTTCTATATCCCATACAAATGGACAAATGTATCCTATATGTATTATTTCGAGAGAGCAACAAAAACTTTCCTAGCTTTCTCATATATCTTTTTCCATCTTGTAGCCCCATTCACTCTCCGCCTTCTTATAGAGGTCATTTAAAAGCTTAGCACAATAGAATGAATTGTGCAGGACATTTTAGCATCATAGAATTGATTTGATGAAAATAGAGAAGAGAGAGGAATAGGAAATAGAGAAGGAAATACCATTGAAATCTATAGGTGGAATCAATGAAAAATACTGAATCTGAGACTATTTGATCTCTATTATATGAAAACCATTGTGTTAGCAATCACAAAATCTTCTAAAACCTGTCTGGTTCAAAATGTAAAGTATAGTTATTTTGCTTCTTTTTCAGAGATTTCTCTTCTAAAGTATACCGAAGAAGACTTTAACAAAAAGGTTTACTTTCTATTCTTCCACCACCAACATGTACTATGATGTGATAGCCTTTGAAATGAAAAAGTAAATATTCAACAGAGACATGGTGATATGTGAAACTCTGGAAACATAGATTGTCTTCTATAATCTGTGATAGTTAAAAGAGGCAGCTCAAACACCATCAGAGTTCAATATTTAAGAGAGCAAGCTTTGAACATTCCAATAACAATGTAATGATGATGTCACTGAATAGACTTTAATACAATATAATTAGAAAATATTAACTCTCAAGAAAAAAATTCTGAGTTGCTTTGAAAAAAGTGTTATATCACCATTTACCTTATTCCATTTACAATACAAAAATAACATGAAGTATTCATGACTTAACAATGTATAAGATTTGTATACAGATAATTACAAAATATGACTGGAAGAAATTATAGAAGCCCTAAATAAAAATTTTACAATTCTAATTTTCATGGAATTATTTTCATATAATGTTCACTTTACTATTATTAATAAATGTTATTTTATCATTATTGATAAATTAATTATTATTAATATTAATAAATATTTTAATATTAATTAACATTAATAAGTGAATTGTTAATATTAATTATAAATATTTTATTATCATTTAAACATTATTAATAATAATAAAGTGAATATTATACTTTATTCACTCAAAATTAATCTGTAGATCCAATACAATCCAGTTAGAACAGAAGCTACCTCTCATTTGATTTTAAAAAGTTTGGGAAATGAAGGTTAAAATGCAATCAGAATCCATTACTACATTAGTCATATTGGGATGCTGTAATGAAATAAAATAGACTGGAATGCTTAAACAGTAAAATTTATGTTCTTCCAGTTCTTGAAACAAGAAACCTAAGATCAAGGTACTGGCGTTGTTGTTTTCTTAGGAAAGTTCAGCTTCTAGCTTATGGTGGCACTTGTATAACTTTCCCTTCACACGGCAGGGACGATGAAGAGAGTAAGCAGTCCTTTGTCTAGTCTCATAAGAAAACCAAGCCCCCTATGAGGGTCCCAACCTCATGACCTCCTCAACCTAAGTATCTTCCAACACCCCCATTCCCAAACATGATCACATTGGGGTTAGGGCTTCAATATATAAATTGGGGGGGGATACATAATTCAGTCTGTAACAATTATATAGCTATTAAAATTTAATATATTTAAAAAGAAAGACTACCTTGCATGATTGAAAATTTATACCCAGTGTTTAAGTCGCACAGATGAATGAGTTCTAGAGATCTGTTGTGCAACATTGTGGTTGTAATTATCAAAATGTGTCCTGTATTTTAAAATTTGTTGAGAGGTTAGATCACATTTTATGTGTTCTTTACCACAAAAGGAAGGAAGGAAGGAAAGAAAGAGGGAGGGAGGGAGGCCTACCGGGTCCTAGCAGGAATAGATAGCCTGGAACATTCATACACACTGTACAATTAATTTGTAGTTACTTAAAATTTTAAACCCATGCCTACAATTTAAGCCAGCCAAGCAAATTGAATCCATGCAAGTAGCAGCTATTGGCATGGAAGTCTACCACCCAGGTAGCCCAAAGAACGGAGTTAGTACCTGAATGTGGCAGCGATGGTGAAGTGGGAAGACTGGTATTAGAATTTGGAGATAGATTATCAGATGTAAAAGATCAATGCAGTTAAAAAGCTTTAAACATCTGCACTTGAGTCTTTGGCTAAATACTGAGTTGCAGATATACTCCTAGGAACTTACCTAAAAGGAAAGAAAGTGCATGTCCATACAGAGACTTATATATAAATGCTCAGAACACCTTTATTTAAAATAGCCACTTAACTTGAAGCAACCCAATGCTCATCAATGCATGAATAAATAAATTGCATTATATCCATGCAAGAAAATACTATTTCAAATTGCATTATATCCATGCAAGAAAATACTATTTATCAGTTTAAAAAATGTACTATTGATACACAGAATGACATGGATGAATCTCAATAGTTATGCTGAGTAGAAGAAATCAGACAAAAATCTTCATGTTATATAATTCAAGTACATAAAATTACAGAACATGCAAATTAAATTATGAAAACAGCCTCAGCAGCTGCCTTATGTATGGTAGGTGGGATATAGAAGGAACAAAGATTGAAAAAGGGATTACAAAAATATATGAGGAAACTTTTATTCATTATCTTGATGGTGGTAAAATTTTCACAGATGTATACATACATGAATGATTATCAAATTGTATACCAAATGTATGCCGTTTATTTTGTATCCATTTTACCCATTAAAACTGCTTTTAAAAATGTATAAAGGCTCCACTTTCAGCCCTGATTACAGTTATTGAACTATTCTTTTTTTGTACACAGCTAAAAAACAGAACACAATATTTAAAACAATAGATTTCTGACATTGGACAAAGGATTTTCTGGACTGTCGTCCTTGGGGAATGTGAAATAATGCAATGTTCCTTCTGTCTGCATGGAAGTCCTACCACACAGGTAGGACAAGGAATGGGGTTAGTACCTGAATGTGGCAGCGTTGGTGAACTGGGAGGAGTGATATTAGAAGTTGGAGATAGATTATCAGACGTAAAAGATCTATGCTGAAGATAGATTATGAGATGTAAAAGATCAATGCAGTTAAAAGGCTCTAAACATCTGCACTTGAGTCTTTGGCTAAATACTGAGAGACATACAGAGATATACAATACTGTAGATATACAGAGAGACACTCTAGAAGGAGAAGCAAAAAACAGCTGCACTGACAACAGTAACAAGTGGAAAAAATAACATGAACAGCTCTCTTAGGTGACTCCGAACTGGGAGATATTTGGGATTGAACTAACCATAGTGCAAAGACCTCTTGGAGTAAGAGACCACTCAGTGAAGAATCTGAAAGAAAAATACTTCATTAACTGTAATATGAAGTCTACCACAGAACCAAGCTAGCAAATTTTAGAAACAAGCCTTGACAGAATCGTGCTGATTTAAAAATAAATCAACTGCCTACCAGAACAAAATTCAGTAATAATTAAAAGGAAAACAACAAAACATAAGTAGAGATTCACTATTGGAATCTTTCAACTATGGAATTACTAAAAGAATCAGGAAA
Source organism: Arctocebus calabarensis (assembly GCA_963573935.1). NCBI lineage: Eukaryota > Metazoa > Chordata > Mammalia > Primates > Lorisidae > Arctocebus > Arctocebus calabarensis. The sequence goes on from CAUYON010048789.1 coordinate 8,168, forward strand.
AGGTGACTTACCATGGAAGAAATATCAGCTATTAGAAACACACCCCAAATTAGAAAAGTGGCGGTTTCACACTGTGTTACCATTGTACACCCAATGGACTTAACATGACCATGCATAGAAGAAAGTCAGTACATGGAAAACCTGAAAGTGGAAACCATTTCAACTGAAAAACAGACACTTAAAGCAGTATACGGTGGTCTGTGGGATGATATTTTGCCATCCAGAAAGCTAATGTTTTCCTATTTTATTAAATTACCAATCCATAGATTGAAAAGTTCAGACTATCCTAAATAGAATAAACACAAAAACATACTTAGGTAAATCATAATGATTAATATGTGAAAGACTCGGGTGGAAAAAGAGAACAATGTGAGTGAATCAACAAGGACATTCATTAGAGAGATAGAAACTAGAGTAAAAAAGATAAATGAAAATAGACTTTAGAGGTGGAAATTTCTAACCGAGGAACGTTTGCTTTTGCTGGAAGAACCAGTCCTATGAGTTGCTGTCGGGCCAGACCTTGGTGGGCCCCCTCCTACACAGGGCCAGGGAGAAGACTTTGTTTGATTCATGGCATTTCTTGAAAGTCCCTTAAGCCCAAATTGAAAATAAACAGACAAACACATCTTTGGTTGAAAGAAGGACGTTATGTGAGGGCTGCGACCTTTAAACATTAGAGTGCAGATCAAGAAATTAAACAGGTCACTGAAGCCAGCAGAGGTGTCAGCTGGAAGCGAGGGCATTGAGAATGGAAAGTAAAGGAATGAAAGGCAGTTGTAGCTGAGATAACCTGCAGGGGTGGGGACTTCCTCTCCCAGTGTCCTTCAGGAGCAGAGGGCACTCAGAATCCTAGGGGGTCCTGGCAGCCACAGTGAAGATTATGGTAGATATTGTGTTGTGCTGCTTGGATCCATCTTCAGAAATAAAAGTGCCAAATTCTTGAGCTGAGTTGACAGAAATCCCTTATCTGTAACCTTCACTCAAGTTCGTGTCCCTTTTCCAAAACAGTACACATCCGGGTTATGATTAATGTGGGGTTTAAAGACCTCCCTCCCCCGCTCTAACTCAGGGAAACATCGGAGGATTATTCTAGATGAATCCTCCATTAGAATTGCATCTCTATTCAATTTCTTCCTCTGTCCCACCTTATTCTAACCTCTTCCTTTTCCTGGGTACAGATCACAAAAGCACACCCTAAAAATCTGAAAAAACTATAATCTGTATATTGGGAGTCTGCTTTCCAGAGAACCAAATGTTCATAAGGAGTACACCAAAACACAGAATGATAGCTAATCTGGGAAAAATACCTTTAAGTATGGAAAAGAAAGAAAGAAGTTTTACAGAATGTTACGTATGCTTCATACTTGGAAAGAGTTCTTTCTGGTTTGAAGTAAGACAATGATAACCCTCACAACCAAAGAAGATGCAATTAAAAGAAAAAAAGAAATGAAAGATTGAACAAATTTAGAACAGTGTTAAAGCCCCCAAATGAAGAAAGAAAACAGGGAGGGAGGGAAAAAGAACAAGAAGGAGGAAAGGAAAGAAAAAAATTCCAGCAAAACAAAACTGTTCAAGAAGAAAAATAAAATAGTCATTGGCTCTACAGTGAAAAAATTTTCTTAAGGCTAATATCATATGAATTTTCAACTTTTATGATCAATTTACAAAGGATGGAAGACAAGTATGGTTTTCGAATAGAATTTGAATGTTATTAACCCTAACAAAGAGAAACATAAGTTCAGCTGACAGAGTTGTGAGTCGGAAGGAAAGAGAGAAACAAAGGAAAGAATGACATAAAATTTTACAGAAGAAAGTCAAAAGGTAATATCACAGGCTGAAGAAACAAGAAATGCAAGTTTGGAACTAAAACATAGCAATATAAATTTCTGGCATGAATATAAATTCCTGGTGGAAGAAAGGCAGGTATTCTCTAAAAATGAAAAATAAAGACACAATATAAACATTTTATTAAGGGATTTGAATATGTCAGAAAAAAATGTAATATACAACTTTAAGGCAGAAACGTTTCCTTCTCTAGATGAAATTTAGAGTGGGAAGGAAATGTATCTGGAACAGTAGATTTGACATTGGGTATATTTTATGTGGACAGCAAATACAACCCTTTTTCTTTTTAGAAAGTAGGATATTTATTCTGAAGAGTTGAAGTGCGGCAGGCGAGCAACTTTGAAAATATATAAGACTTTTCTAATGATTAACATTGAAAGGAGCCATCTTATAAAGAAGTGATAATAGAGGGACGTTTCATACATATAAAAGACATTCCACTCGGAGTTTTTGTGGTCTAATGTGCCTTTAGCAGAAAGATCTTCAAAGACTTCCTAGTAGACGGAAAAACCAAATTATTTCTTACAATATAATATCTTAACTGCATTTTTGCCATAAGAAATGTCACACTTCTTTTCCTTTTCTATGTTCACCTTACTTTAAAACAACCTCAGCTTTTAGAAATAAAGCAAAAATTTAACTCCAGGCAAAATAAGACCTTATATTAAATTTCTATTGAAGATGTTTTTCCCAAAAACCACTCAGAAAAATCAAAGGAAAAAAGGAGCCAGGAGTATATAAACAAGTTATAAAGGAGAAATTGGTTCTGTGAGGATACATTTATTTGGTTTAATTTTCTTTGGAAAATATAAAATATGTAATGTATTTTATGAGGATTTTTTTACTGTCTATATTCAGTCTGAATTCACATCGCAGAGGACAGGATAATGTTGGTTCTTTCTGTTGAACTTTCTTTTCAACACTCCTCTCAGAATTGAAACATTAATCCTAAACAGTACTGCCTGTGCCTGGGGGAGCAACGGCAACACAGTGGATGACACATCACCACCCCTGGTGTCCTGGGACATGAAATTGCAAGCTAGCCTTCTGGGAGTGTTAATGCTGACACCTGCCGGGCCGCTTTATTCTTGGACACTAAATCCTGGAACAAGCTTCCTTGTAGTGAGCCTAATTCTGAACCATATAAATTAAGTATATAGCTTGTCTTTCAAATAGTGTGGTATTCTTTGTATCATAGGGGTTTTTATTTTGTTTTTGGTTTTGTTTTTGTACTTTTAGTTGACTTCCATATCTAAGGCTCTAACAACAACAAAAAAACCCTCTTGTTTATGTTATATTATCTTGCTTTGATTATACTCTTTTGCATTCTATAACATTCTTTCTGACTTTTGCTTCTATGGTCTTCACATCCTCGCCCTGAAGTGTTAGTGATCAGAACATGTTCGCCATGTCTATGCTTTCCCATGCTCTTCCCATTTTGCCTAGGAGTTTAACTTCAATCAATCTCTATTTCTGAAACTGTCACAAATACCTGTTCCTCTCTTATAAGACTCTCGTTAAGTGTTTCTTTTTAAGAAAGCATTTTTTGACCCACCTCAGACATAATTCCCCATTCCTACTGAAGACACAGACTCCTAAATGACCTTCCTATGTCTTCCACACACCACATCATTCTCCATCATGCCTGTCCTAGCTTATTGCAGTGATTTTTTTTTTGTAGGGACAGAGTCTCACTTTATTGCCCTGGGTAGAGTGCCATGGCGTCACACAGCTCACAGCAATCTCCAACTCCCGGGCTTAGGCAATTCTTTTGTCTCAGCCTCCTGATTAGCTAGGACTACAGGTGCCCGCCACAACACTTGGCTATTTTTCTGGTTTTTTTTTTTTTGCAGTTTGGCTGAGGCCAGGTTTGAACCTGCCAACTTTGGTATATGGGGCCAGTGCCCTACTTGATGAGCCACGGGCGCTGCCTTAATGATTTTTAGTTTTTAAATAATCTCTTCCCATTACTTTTGGGATAAAATTTAAAAGATGTAGGACATTTCTCAGGAAATATAACGGTCTTCATGATTTAATCCCAGGTTACTTCTTTAACTTTATTCCCTGAAGTCACTTTCCACTAGCCTTATTTTAAACTGTTAGTAAATTAATTGATATCACACATGTATCCCACATTCTCCCTCTTGCCGTTCCCCACAGCCCATCACATTTTTCACTTAGACTATCTAAGTGGCAGTCTATCATTCAGATCCAAGCTCAAACACCTTACCATATTTACTGAGGCATTTATTAACTCCCATATATGATCATCTACTCTATCACTCACTTCTATGTTTTATATCATTTAGCATTTATCACTGTCAAAAATGGTAATGCTTTTTTTGTTTCTCCCATTTTTACTTCTCCCATTATGAAGTAAGTATAATGACAGCAGGGATTTTTGTCCCGTTTCTGCTTTATTCCTAACATCTAAAACATTGGTTATTCTTTTAAAGTGAATGAATGGAAGAATGTTTACTTTGCAATAAATGAATGTCTACGGAACCTAGAAGACATACATAGTAATAACAACAATGATAACGAAAATTTACTGTGAACTGACCATGCAGCAAATACGGTGCCAAATGCTTTTTAAACATTATCTCATTTCAGCTGCATAGTAATACTACAGAAAACCATTTTCAATCCAAATTTACAGGTAGAAAAATAGCCTCTGTTAGGTTAAGTAGCATGCTTTCGGTCTCACTGCTGGTCAGTGGTAAAGCTGGCACTCATGTTTCTAAATTTGTAATGTTCTATAGCTTCCACAAAAGAAGAAACTTTTATATTTGGATTATATCTTATCTATTACTAAAGCCTATGCTTGGATTCCCTACTAATAGCTCTGAGAGTTGGAAAAGTCCCTTCTTTAGAATAATAAAAAGCTCATGACATTATAATGTAGTAACCTATATTCTTTTCTAGCTATAATATCATATCATTTTCTTTTCTTTTTTTTTCTTTTTGAGACAGAGCCTCAAGCTGTTACCCTGGATAGAGTGCTGTGGCATCACAGCTCACAACAACCTCCAATTCCTGGGCTCAAGCGAGTCTCTTGCCTCTGCCTCCCAAGTAGCTGGGACTACAGGCACCCATTTTTTGGTTGCAGCCGTCATTGTTGTTTGGTGGGCCTGTGCTGGATTCGAACCTGCCAGCTCAGGTGTATGTGGCTGGCGCCTTAGCCCGTTAAGCCACAGGCACCGAGCCCCTATCATTTTCTTAATGGATTAATGTATACCACCTATATGATATGGCCTATTCAAATTTACTGTTGTTCCTAAACAAAAATTATAAACAATAAGTCAAATATGGATCTCCCAGAGACTTAAATAAAAACCTAATTCTTAAAAAGTACATATCTTAATAGATACAGAGATGCATGTTTTAAAATTTACTTATTTGTCTTTAAATTATAAGTGATAATGAGAAAATTAGGACATATTATTGAAAATAATATTAGATGAATGTCTAATGATGCAAGAAATGGCCACTACCAAAGTATATTTAAGTATCACTATGTTCTTTTAAAAAAGTCTTTAAATTATATATTTTATTTTATTTTATCTTATTTTTTTGAGACAGGTTCTTACTCTTTCTTCCAGCCTAGAGTGCAGTGGCACAGTCAAGGCTCAATGTAACCTCAAAACCCCAGGGTTAAGGGATCCTCCTACTTCAGTCTCCCATGTTTTTACTTTTTTTTCTTTTTGTAGAGATGATGTCTCATGATGTTGCTCAGGCTGATCTCAAACTCCTGAGCTTAAGCAATCACCCTGTCTTGCTTTCCCAGAGAGCTGAGATTATAGGCATGAGCCACTGTATTCAGCTAAATTATACTTTTTTAGATTGAAGAGTCGCTTCATGTCATATTCCAAACCACAGTTTTAGACTGAACTAACATAGTGACTGTTCCTTCTTCAGACTGATAAACTCGTCAACAGCTTTGTTTCTTTCCTTATTTTTTAAGAGATGAAAGCAAAGGCAGCATTATATTGAATTTATTGTTTAGAAAAATGAATTTAGAGTTTGTTTTATTATTTTTTATTAATGATCCTGCTGGTAAAGTTGTTACTGCTGTTACTTTGTTGAAATTCAGGTGAAACGATCAAGAAGACCAATTCAATTATTTTGACTTGAAAACACAAAACATTTTCCCCAAATATTAGCTTCTGCCATTTTTGCAAGTCCAACACTTTTGCATATATGAGTAACAGGGCATACATTTCTTAGATTGCAAAATTATACTAGCATGAGATAAAGTATGCTAGTGTTAGTTTGTGAAAATATCAGTTTTCAACTTATAATAATGCTTGCTTTAGTTTCTGAGTTCATTATCAAATTTATTGCTAGGAAATGAGGGAAACTTAATTCCACATTATTCAAGTAATTATTAAGAAATTTATAAACTCATTGCAAGCATTTTTCATTTTTATTGGATTTCTATCACAGCTTGAAATGCTATTGCAAAACTCAGCAACACATGAAACACATGAGGTTTGACAGGTAATATAAATTTAGAGGGATTTGAAAAACTTAACAAATTCCACAGAAATAGTCTCATGAAATTGTCCTCTATATTAACTGTACATATAATACCATTTAATGCTATACTCCTACTAGAAAAAAAAAAAGAAGGATCGTTAAATTTCTCAATGCAAACCTGAATAAAATACATGTAATAATTACGTTTCCTATAAAAATTAAGGCAAATATTTAATGAAAACAATTAAACTACTCTGAAATTACCCATGCCCTTTTATTACCAAACAAGGCTTCAAAATTGGCAAGGCCTGGAAAAATTTTCATACATTTTTTTCTGAAACCTCAATTTAAATTATAAGCAAGCAGATAGATAGTATGAAAAGGAGATGGTAACTTAAAGACCCATTAAAAAAAAATTTAAGAAATTGTGGCTCATAAGTGTTGTCTTTGTTTGGTAGTTACATATGAGATTAAATTTTATTTTTTTTAAGTTTTAATAGGGCAGAGTATATGTTACATGGACGAATTGTATAGGCTGAAGTCATTTCCTGCGTATATATCTTTGTGTGCTTTGTTGAAAATCAGTTGTTCATAGCTATATAATTTTACTTCGGAGTTCTCTATTCTGTTCCACTAGTCTATTTCTCTGCCTTTATACCTGTACCTTGCTGTTTTGGTTGCTCTAGCGTTGGAGTATAATTTGAAGTGAGGTAATGTGATGGTCCCAGATTTGCTCTTTTTTTGTTCAACTTGCTTTGGTTATTTGGACTCTTTTTTAGTTTCATATGAAGTTTGGATTACTTTTTTTCTTTTAGATCCTACAAAAATGACTGTTATTTTGATGGGATGCATTGAATCTTCAAATCATTTTGGGCTATATGCACAATTTAATAACATTGATTTTATTTCAACCATGAGCATGGAATAGTTTTCCATTTGTTTGTGTCATCTGTGTTTTTTTGCATAGTGTTTTGTAGTTCTTCTTGTAGAGATTTTTCATCACCCTTCCTCACTAATATTCCTTTCATTCCTCTCATGCTCAGTATCTCCATTCTTTTGATTCCATGGGATTAGAACAAAGATGAAACCACGATTGCAAAAAATATATTATTCATAGTCCTTTCTCTTTTTAGATTAAAAATTTATTTAATTCCTAGAACAACCTACATTGCTGTTTTTAACTCACATTATTAACTAAGTAAGCAAATGTATTTATATCAAACACAAGTATAGAAACTTGAATATCACTCAAAATAGCATAGAATCCTGTTTTCTCAACATTTATGCTCTACTGGAGGATACAAATAAAAAGCAAGTATAAGTATATAAATCATGAAATATAATGATAAATGTTACATAGTAACAATTAGTAAGAATAAATAGAAAAGGCTAAGAGAACAAAAAACGTGGAAGGATCTATACATTTAATTTTATTAGCGTAGTTGAGATGGTCTTCACTGTCACTTAGGCAAAGATTTAATAGTATAAGGAAGTTAGCCATGCAGTTCTCTAAATAAATTGTCTTTGGATAGATAAAACCCACCTTTTGCCAGCTTTAACTTCCATAGCAATCAGGCTTGTACCCTGTAGCTCAGCAGGTAGGTCACCAGCCACAGACACCAGAGCTGGTGGATTCAAACTCAGCCCGGGCCTGCGAAACAACAATGACAACTACAACCAAAAAATAGACAGGTGTTGTAGCAGGTGCCTGTAGTCCCAGCTACTTGGGAGGATGAGGCAAGAGAACTACTTAAGCCCAAGAGTTTGAGGTTGCTGTGAGCTGTGATGCCACAGCAATATACCCAGGGCAACACAGTGAGACTCAGCCTCAAAAAAAAAAAAAAAAAAAAAAATGCATAGAAACCAGTATATAGAAAGTGTGTTAGTTTCTTATTGCTGCTGATACCACAAACTCAGTTGATTACCACACAAATTGGTTATTTTAGAGCTTTGGAGGCCCAAGGTACAAAATAACTTTTAATGGGTTGAAATTAATGTTTACAGAAAGCTATGTTTCCTCCAGTAGTTCAGGGAGAATTAAGGGTCTGGGGAAGATATGGCATTCCAGGGAAAATTTTGTTTCCTTGCCTTTTCCAACTGCTAGGGGTGCATTTCTTGTAATCCTTGGGTTTTGATCTCTCCCAAGTTACCAAAGTAGCAATATACTTAGGGCTTCGTAATGCTACCTTCTTCTGTCAACTCTTCATCTGCCTCCCTTGTATGAAGACACCTGTAATTAAATCTAAGGCGTCTCAAAGAATCCAGGAAAATCTCTTACTGCCTGATTAATCCCTTTACATAGGGTCCCTTTTACCATATAAAGTAAAGCACACAGGTTCCAGGGAATTATTGTATTGTTGAGGTTCATTATTCACCAGTGCTCAAAATTAATCAGAGTTGACTGTGGAAAACAGTTTATTCCTTAATCCTAAACAATAGGTCTTACATTATTTATATACCAATGTGCTTAAGCAATAAAAATCCAATCTATTTCTGGCAGATTCTGTATTTGTGAAATTTATGCCACATAATATTGTTAGCAATTTGTAAATTTTTTATGCATATTTAAGGGTATGACAATTAAGTTCATGAACTTGAGCTTATGGCGATACTGTATAAAACAATTCAAGAAGTTTTAAAATCTTGCTCTATATAGTACCAGTGTCTCACAGGGTATTCATGTCATCATGTGGTGGTGTCTTGCTGAGTGACATTCAATACTGTTGCTGTATGCTTTTGTTAGCTGTCATGAGAATGTTGGAGCTTGAATTAGAGCAGTGAATAAACATCAAATTTCTTATTAAATGTGGCCAGGGTGGAAGTGAAATTAAAGATATGTAGTCCAAGTTTATGGGTATAATGCCATGAAAATAATGACAGAGTATAAGTGCTTTCAACATTTTTCTGAGGGAAGAGAAATCATTACTGGTGAAAAGAGGTGAGGGCAGCCAGTAGCAAGCAAAGCAGACAAAAACATTGCAAAATGCAGATTAGTGTTTAGTGTAGGCTGACATTCCTCAGGATCTGCTGGCAACAGCTGGAGTTTCTCAACTTCCACCCTGTACTAAACACAAGTTTAGATATAAATCTCTGGACCACGTGCTGGAAAAGGCTCAAAGGTTGAAATCACATAAGGGTTAAGATATAGATTAGCAGCATAGACTAGGTAGTTAAAGTTAACCCCCAAGGCATTAATCATTCCTTTTTGACTTTATAATCTTATGATGATCTATTTTGCTTTTTTTCTATTGTTTCCTCAATTTACTGATGTTGCAAAACTTCTTTGTTTCTTTCTATCTATGATTAACTTTGCATGTTGTGTATGTCCTATATGTACAGATTTTTCCTGTTCAATAAAAGACCCTTGAGGCTCTTGTACAGGGCAGTACTTCCTTACTACCAGCTTGGCATGTAAAGCTGCTTGCCTCAATGAGCCTCATTGGGTATTTCTTTGACAATAACTGAGTGCAAGAGTTTAGTTTTTGTGCCGTCTCTTTGCTGTTCCATCTCTAGGAATAGAATGACAAGAGCAAGTTTTTTTTTTTTTTTTTTTTTTTGGCCAGGGCTGGTTTTGAACCTGCCACCTCTGGCATATGGGGCTGGTGCCCTACTCCTTTGAGCCACAGGTGCCACCCACAACAGCAACTCTTCATCGAATCCTGCTTCAAAATCATCATCTGACTGTGACAAACATCATAGACTAAGTAAACATAAATATAGAAACATAAAATTCTTAATTGACAATCTTGGCACAAAAAAGTTTTGGTTCTTGCAACACAACAGTGCAGACGCTCACATGGTCACAGTGCTGTGAAGGAGTTTTTATCCAGGAAACAAATAACTATTTTGGAACACAATCACTGCTTCCCTGATCTAGGCTCCCAATGACTTTTTTCTTTATATTTATATATATTTATATTCCTTTAATAAAGGAAATATTAAAAGGAAAACATTTGAATGATATTCATGACATCAAGTTCATATGATAACAGCTCTGATGGAGATTTCAGAAAGAGTTCCAAAATTGCTTTGAAGGTTGGAATAGATGCTGGGGTCAATGCATAGCTTAGCAAGGAAGTACTTCAAAGGTGACCACAGTAATATTCAGCAATAAGATCTGTAGCATGTTTTCTAGGGTGAGTTTACAAATTTAATTGTCAGACCTAATATAGAAAAAGAATATAGAAACCGTGTGTTAAAAATGTGTAATTTAAGTACATACTTAGATACCAGGAATTGTTTTTAGTAAACATGCCCTATAAGAAAAAACAAGCAGGAAAGAAATATTTTGGCTTAATAACAAAAGATCTCTCTTTTTATTTTATTCACTTTTTCTCTTTCTACTTTGTAGTAAATAATATAGGCACTAATATACTTTATAAAAATTGTGTCAATAATTATTGGAAGTTATAATACCATTTCAAAAGGCCCCTACTGTTTTTCTGCATATATTTATACCTATCTGGTTTGCTAGGTATCAACCAAATATTTGGAATTGAATTTTAGCAATACTTCTATCTAAAACATAGGTATAATAGAATTACATGTACACATATCCTGAAATGATGTTCATAAATTCAAATTTTTCTTCTATTCTCAAGGAAAAAAATTCAATTCTTAAAATTAAAATCATCACATTGAATTAGATCCAGACAAGTTATTTGAGCCATTCTTAAATATGGTTATTGTCTCTTGCGAGATTTGAGTTGCCTTTGCCCAAGACTTTGTATAGAGGCTAAAGACTTATATATAATATAAAATGTAGAACTATGTTTAAAAAAGGAAATATATCTACTGTATGTCACTCATCCTGTGTGTTTGTTAATTTTAAAGCGCGTACAAGTCAATTGCTTATTAGATAATATCACTTGCATCTCTCGCTGAAGTTACATGTTTTATCAAAAGAATGGAAGAGTGAGTATCCAATGTACTCAACACTACTTTGAGACAAGTAAATAAACAACTTCATGCCCACACTCAAAAAATACAACTTCATTCAAATGGGGAAAAAGGGAAGCAGGGGAAGAAGTGGAGGGGTGAGAGGTAATGTGCACAATATAAGGGTATACAGCACACCCCCTAGAGGAAGGACTCAATTACAACTTGAACTTTACCTAACATGAAAACAATATAACCTAATCATTTGTACCTTCATAAAAAAGAAAGTTATATGCATTCAGAGTAAATTTTCATAATCTCCTACATTGTAACATTCTACCTGCTTTTTCTTAATCACTGTTTAATTTGATAAAATTTTCAATAGTTCATCTTTATTTTCTAAAGTAACTTTAAAGAAGAGGTAATATGATAAAGCAATAATTATTTAGGATCATAATATAATTAATACAGTTTTTAATATGCACTATATGAGATAAAAACTAAGTATGTAAATCAATGAAGATATAGTTAATATAATTTAAGAAAAGTATAATACTGCCCTTATAGGTGTTGTGATTCACAGAAACAAAATAACATAACTATAATAGTAAAAGGCCCATGCATGCTTTTTGTGATATCTGACAGCACAGATAAGCAAAATAGTCCTCAAATACTCAAATAATCTACATTCAGTGTATAGACCATAGGTTGGATGGCTAAGGATGCTCTAGTAGACAGCTATTACTGGATCTTCTTTTTTGTTTTTGTTTTTTTTGTTCATTCAGGAACTGTATGCCTTTTGATTGATAAGTTTAATTATTTTCATATATACTAATTATTTATAACTGAGGATTCACTGTTAAATATTTTCTATTTTACAAAGTGCTCTGTCCTCTTTTCCTCTCTTTATGTCTCCTTTGTTATTTGGTGATTTTTTAAAGCAATTTTCATTGTTACTTTCTCTTTGCCTCTTGTGCATCTATTATAGGTATTTTTCACTATGGTAAGCTTGAAGTTTTATAAAACATTTTGTAGTTTTACCTTTCCACTTTGCATTGATAGCAACTTAACTTGAACCATTTTTGGAAAATACACCTTTACTTCTCTTTATCTTTTTGTAGTCAGTGTTGTCTTAAAAAAAAAAAGTATCATGTATCCATTATCAAATTCACTGGTTCTTGAGCCTTTGGATCTGGACTCAGATTTACACTGTTGACTTTCTTGGTTCTCAAATCTTTGAGTTTGACCTAGAACGACACCACCAGTATTTCTGGGTCCACAGCATGCAGATGGTCAAAGTGGGACTTCTCAGCCTCCATATACTTATGGAGTGAGCCAATCTTTCACAACAGTATTTTTCTACATATTTCTCTACCTATCTGCAGGATTTTATACATAGGAGCTATCATGTGTATATGCAAATGACAGACAGAAAATCAGCCAGAGAATGAACATTAGACACTGACTTGAATAAATAAAAAACTCTTGAATTAGGCTCTGTTGTATATTTGTAAGTGTGTCTCCTTTGAGTATGTTACTGCATTTGCTTATTGGGTCTTTATAAATCATAAACAAGGTATTGGAGTCTAATCAGGGAATCTTACAGTAGTAATAGGTGGCCTTTCTTGAACATTGGCTTTGAAGTGGTTTATAGTTTTTGGTTTTGTCATAAAAATAGCAGTCATTCTTCCTTTCCTCCTTTTCTTCCCCCTAGAATGGCCCACATTAGACTTGTGTGAGTGATTTCTTTTTTTCGTGGTAGAGAGTACTTTTATTTTTAATTAATATTTGAAAATTACGTATGTTGATAATTAATAAGATGATATTTTAATATAAGTAAACTCAGTGGACTGGCTGGATCAACCTATTTAACATATGCATTTACCTATATACTTATCTCTTTTTTTCCTACTTTCTCAGCAATTTTCAAGTATATAATATGTTATTAACTGTAGTTACCATGGTGTATAATGCATCTTTAGAAATTACTCTAAGTGAAACTTCTACCAATATCTCCCCCAACGTGCTCCTACCTCCCAGCCTCTGGAAACCACCATTTTATCATTTATTTCTATGTTTTCTTAATATTACTTCTTGTCTTATCTGGTTTTTGATTTGGGCACTCTATATTGACTTTCCACTAGCATAGTAAACAATTTAGCACTCATCCCTCCCTCTGCCCCAACTGGGCATGTGCAAACTTCCTATAACTCCTTTCTCCCCATTTTATTGTAATGTTGCCTACAAAAAACAAATTTATACTATTTTGTCCATGTGAATACAATTCTCATCATAGACATATAGTCAACGATTATTAGTTTGCATAGTGTACATAACATTTTCATTTTTTCCTAGCTTCAAATTTGCTTGGACTTCTTGTAGTTTTAGAGTTTTTGTTTTTGTTATTTGTTTATCACTAATCTCTCCTTTCTCTGACTAAATCTTCTCTCAAAATGATTGAGCAAAGTAAGTATTCTATCAATTTTCTCTTTTGGGAGAAACCTCTTCCACAGATTTTTGATATGCTCAAATCTGGCTTGCTTGCCCCTGTATATCCAGCACACAGTTATTATCCTGGTTTCCATTGCACCATTATCCAAGGGATGTCTGTTGCCACTCTCCTTATTTAAATCTCTAAGTTCTTCTTTGAGAGTGTATACACTTCTGCCTTGGTATGTTCCTGTGTTTTGGTGGAGGAAGGTCCTAAGAAAAATGCAAGAAGAGTAATGCCTAGACACCTTGAATGTCTAAAGAGATATTTAATCTATCACCACATTTGACTAATATTAAAAATTTTAGACCGGAAATTATTTCTCCTCAGTAGTTTTTGAAAAGATATGCTTAGTTATCAATTTTAACTAAGCACAGAATTGTGCTGATGACATAAAGCACTTTTATACGTCACAGCTGGATCCTCCCAAATCTTATTCACCAACTTGTCCAGGTCTTTCCTTTGAGAACTATTTACTGTGGAAATTTCTCTAGACTTCTTTGGCTTTAAATAGAGTGGCTTGACAATCAAAACATCTACATTTTGTCACTAACAAGAGCTGCTCAAAAATCTCAACTTATTTTGTTTTCTAATAGTTAACACTTTATCTACTTATTGTGCTGCACTACTCCTGGAATTTTGGCAGAAACGTCTGTATTGCTGAAATTTTACAATGACAAGCCTCACTTATATTGATCTACCTCCATTGTGCTGGCTGCTATTGAACCTTTGCAATCTGGAAATGGTATTCCTCAGTTTTTGAAAACTGCATTGAATTTTTCATTGATAAATTTCCACATCCATTTCATCCCTCTTTTTTAAACTTCCCATAATTCAAATACTGGGTCTCCAGAATTAATTTACTAACTTGCTGATCTTTCTCTCTTATTATTCACTTTTTTGTCTTTTGATTTTCTTTCCTAGAAATCGCCTGCATTTCCCTCTCCCTAACACTCTGTTAAGCCATATTGAAGCTCAGGTAAAAGGAAAAATCAGTCACAATTACTTTGTTTTTATTTAAAAAATTATTTTTTTAGATGTATACATTATGTTAGAATATTATTTACTTGCATTACTGAGTTGATTGGTGTATTCTTAGATTTTGCATTGAGATGGTGATTGTCTCACATGATTCACCCTCATCCTCACACTGCCTGTTGTTCCTTGGTGTGTCTCCTGGTTCTTAAAGATAGGTAATCCTGGTGGTGTTTGAAGTTTCTTCTGATTCATGAGTTTGCTTGATAATCCAAATCAAAAACTTCATTTATATTAAAGTAGCATTAGAATTGTAGAGATCGTCTTTAAAATAGAAACAAAAAGTGGAAAAAATTTATATAATAATGAAAATAAAGATTTAAAAAAATCTGTTTTATTTAAAGACATACAAAGATAATTGCCATCAATAAATGAATTCTATTTTCAAAAAAATGGAACATTTAGAGAGCTAATATTCTTGGCTACCAATCAATCTTGTTTTTTTCCTCTACTCTACCCCATCTTTAATCTTTAGCATAAAATGTATCTTTGGTACAAGTTCTTAAATTATGGGAAATTCTACAGTAAGTGTTATGACTGATCTTTTCCCAGTGACATTTTGAGGGTTGTTTTCCTACTAGGTCAAAGACATTTTCCCTTTGAATTGTTTGGGACCCCCAATCTCCCCCCCATCTTGAACATTTATGTCATAAAATGAAAACAAAACACATTTTCGTCTTATTTTAGTACAGGGTGAATATGGAGAGAAAATAAATGTAAATATCTAATTTACCATCTTTACCAAATTTGTTTTTTTGTTTTGAAAAAAAATTTTTTTTTTGGGAGACAGAGTCTCACTTTATTGCCCTCTGTAGAGTGCCGTGGCATCACACAGCACATAGCAACCTCCAACTCCTGGGCTTAGGCCATTCTATTGCCTCGGCCTCCCGACCAGCTGGGACCACAGACACCCACCACAATGTCAGGCTGTTTTGTGGCAGTTCGGCCAGAGCTGGATTTAAACCCACCACCCTCCGTGTATGGGGCTGGCATCCTACTGACTGAGCCACAGGTGCCACCTGTTTGAATTTTTAATGTGTTTATAAGATGCTGTAACTATTTTCTCACCAAAAAATAGAATCAGATGAGTCAAACTTGCCACAGTGAGATTCAAGATGTGTAAATACATTCATTTTTTAACAGATGATTTTACACATGTATTATGCACCAAGTGCAATATATATTATTTATTCAGCATACACTCCTTTAGAGAAAATATATACATGAAATAGCACTGTCAGGGAGGAGCCAAGATGGCGGTCTGTAGCCAGCTTTCTGCAGACGCTCCCATCTAGAAGGAGAGTTAAAGGACAGAAAATTAGTGAGAAAGCCAACGGTTTGGAACTGAGCCAAGAGACAAGGTCGAGGAACGCACATCAACCCTGCTGGAGCGACCTGCGACCCCAAGGATACAAATAAAAGGTATAGAGCACATCGCCAAGCGGACGTGAGTCCCGTCCCCCAAGAGAACAGCTCGCAGTATACGCCATACCTCCATATAAACAAGCGAGCAGAGTTCAGATGTCCTCCCACTCTACCCCATGGGATAGACCCTCTAAAAACCGGACCTCCTTCCCCTGTGCCGTGGCACTCTCCTGCCAGGCGTAAAGCTGTATAAAGCTGTATAATACTGTATATATTCTCTACCTGCAAGTTGGAACTCCCAGCACTCCCCTCCACTCTCACCCCAAGGTTTGGAGGTCTCTCCCCCACGGAGTCCAGATTCTTCAACACTTTCTCGATGGGTGTGGACAGGGTGTGGGTTGCCGCTGGTCTGTGCCCTTCTCCCAGCTGGCTGGCTGGCTTTGCTGAATTTCGGCCACACCTGGCCCTCAGGGGATGACAGCGGAAACAAAGGGCTGAAGCTCGCAGAATAAGTCAGGCCTATTAGCAGGCCAGTGTCTCCTCCACAGGGCAGAAATTCGGCGAACTTGTTCTGTTCTATCAGCTTTTTCATCTACTTTACATTAATCAGGGACAGGGCTGGAATTGAGAGAATCATCCCAGCCCCCATCAAGTACCCAGGTTGTTAGGCCTCACCTCCCCCCGTGCCAACACCGACACAACCGGTGGACTGGCTGAGGAGCCACAGAGCCCCGTGTCACCTAGGCAGGCGCAAACCTCTAGAGCATCTGCTCATTGGAGGGAACTGGAACACAGCTCTGCAGGGTTACAAGAGACTGGGTGCCACAGAGGGGCAAGGCAGGGAAAGAGGCATCAACCTCCCCAGGCTAATTTACTGGCTTGGGGGGGCCTACTGAGCCCACGGAACACTGGAGTGAGTTATACTGAACTTGCCAGCAGACTTCAGCTTTCTTGTTGCCAGAGACTTTCAACTCTTTGATTTGAGGTGGATACTGGATGGGACAATTGATTGGGTACCTCTTTAACTGGGCCAATCACCTGAGGACTTTCCAACGTTGTACACTGGGTGTGTGGTAGTGGGAAGGTTTCATTTTCCTTTCCAAGTATTGTGGAATTGTTGTGCGAGAATACTCGCAGAGGGGCTGCTTTGCTTAACCTGCCCACAGGGGATGAAAGCTGAGGCAAAGGGCTGGAACTCACAGACAGAGTAAAACCCATTTGAAGCCCCAGTCTGATCAGGGAAAATAGCCTTGACAGACATAAATTCTGCGAACTTGTTCTGTTCCAGCAGCAACATCAATCAGGGACAGGGCTGGAACTGAGTGAAACACCACAGCTCCTGTTAAGTACCCAGGTTGTCAGGCCCAACCTTCCCCTGCCAAACAGTGACAGGGAGTAGCGGACTGTTTGTGGACCCACAGACCTCACTGTGAACCACGAAGGCGCAAACCTCTGGAGCATGGGCTCATTGGAGGACACTGATCACAACTGTTACCACCGACTGGGTGTGACAGAGGGACAAGGTGGGGAAGGAGGCATTAACCTTCCCAGACTAATTTACTGGCTGGGGGGGGTGCCCTCCTGAGCTCACAGAGCATCAAAGTGAATTATACAAGAGCTTCCAGAGGATCCCTGTTATCTAGTTGCCAGAGACTTTTATAACTTTTCCATTTGAGATTGGTGCTGGTTAGGATAATTCATTAGCACCTCTTCAGTTGGGCTAATCACCCGAGGACTTTCCAAAGTGGTACCCTGGGTGTGTGGTAGTGGGAAGGTTTGATTTGGCTTTTTCAATTGTTGCCTGTGGGGGGTGCA
>CAUYON010048791.1:0-42772 GCA_963573935.1 Arctocebus calabarensis
TTTTTTTTTTTTTTTTTTTTTTTTTGAGACAGAGCCTCAAGCTGTCACCCTGGATAGAGTGCTGTGGCATCACAGCTCACAGCAACCTCCAATTCCTGGGCTCAAGCGAGTCTCCTGCCGCTGCCTCCCAAGTAGCTGGGACTATAGGCAACCGCCACAACGCCCGGCCATTTTTTGGTTGCAGCCGTCATTGTTGTTTGACGGCCCGGGGTTGGATTCAAACCCACCAGCTCAGGTGTATGTGGCTGGTGCCTTAGCCTGTTGAGCCACAGGCGCAGAGCCAGAACTATGCTTTCTTTAGAACCTAGGTCAAGTTTCGTGACTCATGTCAGAGGCTTTGAGGAGAATCACTTTGATAGATGAAGAGGACAATCTTTTTTGGAGACTCTCTCAGATCACCCCTCCCTCTCTTGGGTTAGCTGGCTGCCCCTTCTCTGTTCTCTCAATATCTCATTTTAGGTTTGATTGGTGCTATGTGTTTTGGCCTTACTGCTGCATTTGAGCTCTGTAAGAGCAAGGAGCACCATCCTCCATCCTCCCACCTCATCCACTGATTCCACCCCTACCCCACGCTCTCCCACCTCACTCCACACCCAGCACAGTGCTTGGCACCCAGTAAATACATTGTAAATATGTCTTCAGGGAAGGACAAAATGGAAATGAATAAAGACATGCACAGGTCGAAGTTGCCTTGGTTACAGGTGGGCAACTATATCGTTTATCATTCAAACTGGGACACTTAAGAATGAAAGATGGTACCACTATAATTACAAGAGAACATCGGCTATTAACAAGGACTGTCCTGAGCAAACTGGAATCTATAGCTGTCCTGGCATTGGGCCGCTTTGGACCATGGTCTGTAGCAACACAGAGCATTCCCAAGGGGAATTGGTGGTTTTGATTAGTTTAAGGGCATTTTATGATGAAAAACAAATGAAGAAGAAAATTCAGAGCACAATGGAAAGGTCAGGGTGATGTGATTTGGAGTTTTTCTTGGCGGAAATCTAGGAAGATCAGCATAACTCTCTCACTGCACTGTGAGTTTTCACTGATCACTTCATGCTGATGCCAACCACAACAGTTAGAGTTTACAGTACAGCTCATATTCACCCTTGAGCACAGTCCCAGACACACCTACAGGAACACACACATACGCTCACACCTCCATTCTTCCAGGACAAGAGGCCTCTAAGTGTTCTTGTGTGGACTCTGTCTACATACATCTCCAAGGAAAACCTCAGAACCTCTGTATTTCCAGAAAATAACCAATCTAAAGAATTACTTTGATAAAATATCTCAGATTGCATGTGAAGCCCCCACACTGTACCCCATGGTTGAACTAATGTACACAACTATGATTCAATTAAAAAAAAAAAAAAAAAGAATTACTTTGAGAGGATCTGCATCCATTTCAGGGACATCTATTTGAGAAGTTAATGAAATCACAATTGCAAATATTTGTGGAAAGTTTTTGGAGAGGGGGTGTCTGTGTGTGTGTGTGTGTGTGTGTAGAACATTAATCACACCAGTAATACTGACCTGGGCTACTAATCAAATGCTGACAAAATGAATCCCATTATGCAAAACAAATAAAATGTAGCCAGAGAGCACAGGGCAGCCACCAAGCCCTCCTGCTAGGCTGAGGGAGGAGACCTGGCTGGAGATGGCCACAGGGCACATGTGGACACCACGCACTTCAAAACGTCAGCTTGCAATGTGTAGTATTTCTGCATGAAGTGTGCTATTTAAATACCCACCTCCTGCTTCCTATTCCTTTTTATTTTTTTTTCTGCCTTCTATTCTTAATAGAAACTTCCTTGTTTTTACAGGTTTTCCCTCTTTGGGCCCTAGAATATGTTCCATGGACTATTTCCCTGTCCACAGATACATTTTACTCTGGGGTCAGAAGGAGCCCCAGAGGCTTACTTGGCTGGACTGTGTTATTTCAAGCTCAATATTCCAGCAACAACTACTACTTTCCTGTCCTGAACTTTACAAAACATTTACTTATCAATATTTAGATTTTTTAGCCTGAAATAACCTGAAAAATTGTTTGATTAGGTATTACTATCTCCATTCCATGGAAAGAACTGGTGCCACAAGGAAACCTGCCCAAGGTCAAAGAGAAATGGCCTCAAGTCCATTTTTCCTTCAGATGTTCCTTACAGCTTGCCCACAGGAATACTTCCCCTACCCCCACCTTCATCCTCCAGGCCCTTAATTGTTAGTTAACACTGGACACTTACTAGGACCTGAGTCGGAGGATTGGAAAGGCAGATTTTAACATATAACTGAAACCCATTTTGATCTCATCCGTGTGAACACCTCCAGAAGAATCTGACCAGCCCTGGACTCTGCAAGGTTTCTTCACCGCCAGCAACTGCAACAGATGTAAGAGAGGAAGGACCCCACACACACACACCCTGGTATATCTATATGTCTATTTCAGACAAGCAGTGTGGTTTGTTCCAGGCACAAAAATCACATGCTGCTTTTTTAAAGACATGAGCTCCTGTACTGGGAACCAGGTAGTGAGCACCAGTGAAGATTTTCCCTGGGAATCAGGGCCACTAGGGCAAGTTGATGTGCAAAGGTTAAGACAGGTTTTTCTGCAGGGGAAGGCTCCAGGGAGGCTGTGGAGAAGCAACTGCTGATGGTTTTATAGATCTGTAGATGGTGCCAGGAATCATTTACAAGCTCTGAACTGGAACACAGAACTGAGTGTGCTGATGCAGGCCCCAGTGGCCCAATCTAGCCTCCCTCCTTGAGCTCATGTGACCTTGGAAACATCCCTTTCTCTTTCTCTGCGCAGGAGTTCAGCTGCAAGAGCGGCTTATGGTGCAAGAAGACCATCTATAATGTTATGGGAAGTACTCCCCAAACCAAAATATTTCTTACTGTCTACCCTAACCTCCTATCATGGCACCTGAAATACCATTAATATTTTGCCTATTAGATTGCAAAGACTTTTAATATTCAAGAGTCCCCTTTGAATATGCCAAATCCTTGAAAATCTTATTTAGGTAAGACTTTGAGATATTCACTCTAGGCTGAGGAATAAGAGTTTGAGGAGGCAAACAGTACGGGAAGGAGAGAGCCCTGAGTTTCACACACATACAACTGGCTCATGTCCCCAGGGCAATGGGCTCCCTGCATTACTGCTGAGGGTTTCTGAAAGAGGACACTGCCGGGTTTCCTTGGATGGTATCTGGGTTACCTCCAAGCTAACTTATCCCCAGACCAAAAGACTCAGGAAAAAGAGTGCAGGACTTGGAATCAGGAAGCTTAAATTTGGTGCCAACTTGCTGAATAACGTTAGGCAAATCATTTCTCTTCTCCAGGCCCTAAATTGGCCCTTAGCTTCAGTGGCAGTCCTCATTTCAGGACTCATAATGTTTTGAAGTAGTGAAAGAGATACCTAACAGGTAACTCCTGGCTTGGCCAAAGGAATGTCCCTTCCACACCAGATATTGGTAAGGATCCAAGCACAATAGATCCTAAAGATGAGCTCCGTCCCCAGAGCCCTCGATAGTTTATGGCTCATAGTCAGTGGTTTTTTCTGATCTGTCCCATTAGGGAATGGGGAAAGGCAGGAAAATGCTTGACCTCAGCCTTTGCTTTTTCAAATCAGAACATTAGTAGTAAAAGTCTTGCTATTATCGGATCCAGCCCACCCACTTTACCTGTGAGTATTCTGAGGCTAGAGAGGGAAAGTGACGTGACTGGGTCTTATGCTGAGGGTCTCTTCTTGCCAGCTTTCTGCCACACCACCTTATTTGAGTCTTCATTTGGCATAAATTAGAGAGATCTGCACAATAACCTTGGGGCTGAGGTGAGCAGAGATGAGACTTCAAGTCCATTCAAAGCCAAGTCCAAATAAGCCATTCTTCTCCAAACCCGATCCACCACTCCTAGAAGCCAGAGAAGTACCCAGGAGAATCTTAAGAACTGAACATACTTTGTGTACAGTTCAGGAGTTGCGTGAATCCCGGTCTTACTTCCTTACCAACGTATATATCCTTAAGTCCTTACTTCCTCCACCTGGGCTATGACGTTAGTTTGCTCGGACCTGTTCTCCCATCCTGGAACGGAATCACTCCTTAGCATTTCCTGAGTACCTACTAGGTGCCAGGCCCTGGATTAAGTGTGGCGAATCAGAGATGCCTAAGACACGTGCCTACCCTAGAAGAATTCAGCCAACCAGGAAGGGCACAGATGATTAATAGCCGTGATGCATTGGGAATAACTCCCTCACCCTCAAACTAGACCTGCTCTTCTAGGGTGGGGTCTCACCAGACCAGATCCCAAGGATGGAAGCAAGAGGAGACCAAGTTCCTCTGCAGGCTACCACCCTATACCACAGCATGTCTCCTGAAGGAGAAGACACCTGACTCTTTCACCCCCAGCACTGTGCTTCTAGAACATATTCATTGACACTTTGTGTGGGGAATGGGTGTTGATGGACAGCACTGATCATATTTATCATGAAGCATCTGCTATGTATGAATGAGGTACTATAGAAAGGGAAAAGAAAGGGAAAATTCAACTACCAGCAACTACCAGTTCCTGCCATCCCTAAGCTCATGCCTATAATCCTAGTACTCTGGGAGGCTGAGGCAGAGGGATTGCTTGAGCTCAGGAGTTTGAGACCAGCCTGAGCAAGAGTGAGACCCCAACTTTACTAAAAAATAGAAAAACTAGCCAGGTGTGGTGGTGGTGCCTATATCCCAGCTAGGTGGGGGCTGAGGCAAGAGGATTGCCTGAACCCGAGACTTTGAGGTTGCTGTGAGCTATGACGACACCACAGAACTCTACCCATGGCAACAGAGTGACACGCTGTCTCAATAAAAAATAAAGAAATAAATAAAAATCTGTTTATAAGCTATAAAAACCAAAGACATGTGAAGAGAGCATTGGCTTGGGAGTTTGGACCCCTGGTTATGGCCCTCCTGTGTGACAGGAAAGAGATCACCCCTCTGTGCCTCCGTTTGTTCATTTCTAAGTGGAGGGCCAGGGACAGAGCATGACCTGAAATGCAAGATTGGTGCTGGCTGATGCTGATGCGCATGGTTTGTTTTTCCCTCAATGTCTGGGCTATCTGGGTGGCTCCTGTGGCTCAAGGAGTAGGGCTCCGGCCCCATATAACAAAGGTGGAGGGTTCAAACCCAGGCCCAGTCAAAAACTGCAAAAGAAAAAAAAAGTTTGGGCTATCTGTTCTTCAGGAAGATTTAAAGTCTTAGCTGGGTTTATGGAAAGGAGGAGAAATGAAGCCAGGACCAGGTAGGCAACAGGACAAACCAGAGGGGAATGATGTGTGAATAGGAGGAAGTAGGATGGGAGAGAGAGGAAGAGGAAGGCAGGAAAGGTGGCTGTAAGAAGCCACCGCTCTCCATGGAGGTTAGAATCTTTGCTAGTGCCCCCTAACACCCCAAGAGAGAGGAAAGGAGTGCCCTACTCTGGGGCATCTAGCCATTCAAGCCACCAAAGTGGTAGTTACTCAACACTGTCCAAATTGAATCACTTCAGAGCTGGCAGTGGAGGGTTTGATCATAGAGACACTGGGGGTTATGAATAGGGATAAGCCAGTAGGGACAGAAAAGGCCCCTGCTAACAGTAAAGGCAGATCCAGATGTGTCTGCTATAGTTTTGATGTGTGTCCTTCCAAACCTCATGGTAAAATTTGATGCCAATTTTGGAGGTGGGGCCTACTGGGAGGTGTTTGGGAATGAGTGAGTTCTCCCCCCATTAGCTCTTTCCAGAGATGGCTGTTAAAAAGGGCCTGGTACCTCTGGCTCCCTCGTGCTTCCTTTCTCACCCTGTGATCTGTACATGTGGCTCCACTTAGCCTTCTGCTATGAGGGAAGCTTCCGGAGACCCTCGCTAGGAGCAGATGCTGGAACCGTGCTTCTTATACAGCCTGCAGATCTGGGAGACAAATAAACCTCTTTTTTAAATAAATAACCCAGTTTCCGGGCAGACCCAGTGGCTCATGCTTGTAACCCTAGCACTTGGAGAAACTGAGGCAGGAGGCTGAATTGAACCTAGTAGTTTGAGGTTGCAATGATCTATGATGGTGCCACTGCACTCTAACCTGGGCAACCAAGTGAGACCTTGTCTCTATCAATGACTCGACTTCAGCTATTCTTTTCTAGCAACACCAAACAGGCTAGGACGGTGGCCATGTGCTCAAAGCCTGGAGCAGAGAATGCAGATGGCCCTGGGGCCAGCAGCCCTCCTGCCTGCCTGGAGCCCTGAGCAGTTTCCCATGTGTCAGCCATGGCCCCTAGCCACAGCAGTCCACACATATCCCTTGCTCTGTCACGCATCACTTACCACCAGATGCTAGGGCTACTGATGCATACCACACAGAGGAAAGCGTTCTGCTTATTAAATTACTAAATCCTGCTAGAAAAGAGGACAACTTGCTCCTAACACAATTGTTATGTTTCTCGTGATTCTCAGTGACTCTGATGAGATATTTTAATCTCCAATGTGGTGCCAGGGTTAGAGTCTACCAGCCAGTTCTCTCTCCTTTCACAAGCAGAAGCTTCAAAAACAGCTCTGTCCCCTGGCAGGAAACTGTGCTTTCTTAGTAAAACAGAGCCTTTCTAATTTGTTTAAAATCTACAGTTCTCCTGACAGTGGGGCAGTGAGAGGGATGCTTTCTTTAGGGAGGAGCATTTGTCGTATGAAGGGGGTGTTCTCTCCCACTGTAATAAATGTAAAATATTTGCTTATTTTACACCATTACAGCTCCTGCCTTCCCCTTCAACATACACAACAAACTGTAGAAGTGAACATGGGATATTTGCGCGAGGGAAGGTGATAAACACCCCATCTGGGGACTCACGCCTCCAGCCCTGCAACATCTCTCTTGCCGCCAGGAAGTCACTCTGTTTTTCACACAGTCCATGCTGCATTGTTGGACTCGCAGAGTTACTTAGGCTGGGAAAGAATGTGAGAGTATCTCACTGCATTTAAAGTAACATCAGGTTACGTCAAGGAGAAACAGGAGTCTCACCTTGCAGGAAGGAAAAGCTAAAAGCGATGAGCAAACCAGACTTCAGATGCTTCTGGAATGTGCATTTCATTTAACTACTTAGCTTTGCTTTGGTCAAGCCACTCTTCCCTCCAAGTGCCAGGAGCAAATTAGTTTTTTGAGGTTTTTTAATTTCTTTTTTCATTCAAAACATCTCTTTTTGCTCTAGTGATATCATCCCTGGAAGACTGAGACATAAGAAAGAGTGAATCATGTATCACCTTTGAATCTCTTCTAGAATTACATCAGTCAGAGCTCTCGGGTGCAGTGGGGATGAAAGCCAAACAGCGGAGAAGGAGGGGAGGGCCTGGGGCGGGCTGGAGGTGGAGCTGGTTCTTTTGCAGCCAGCTTATTTTCTCCTTCCACCTCCTCAACCCTCAACCCTCCCTACCTATTTTAAATCAAATTAGAGAAGTAATCAAACTTTAAAGAGACAGTTGTCTTATATCTATTGATGGCATTGGTTTAAATTTCTTTGCCTGAAGCTTCTGACCAATCACCATACACCCATTCATCAGGGATGAAAGCCAACCTTGGCATTCTCATTGGACACATAAATTGAAAAAGAATGAAGACACATAGACCCTGCCTCACCCCCAAGTATTAGCCATCTATCTTTACTGTTTTATCTCTTTATCAGTTTCAAACAGCAGAGGATCTTGGCAATGTGTAGAAATAATTTGAAATGCGAAATGTAGTCACACAGGCTAGAGATGGCCCACACAGCTGCCTTCTGATCAGGTAGGGCACCAGAGTAGAAGGCATATCCATGTGGGCAGGTGGGTAGGCCAGGATTTGACTCTGCTAACCTCTCTCTACTTGCAGGTTTTTAAATGTTATTCATTGATGTGTATCTGAGGGATTCAGGGAAAGGAATAATTTTCCTTATTTATTTATATATATATATATATTTTTGTAGGGACAGAGTCTCACTTTATCACCCTGGGTAGAGTGCCGTGGCGTCACACAGCTCACAGCAACCTCCAACTCCTGGGCTTAGGCGACTCTCTTGCCTCAGCCTCCCAAGTAGCTGGGACTACAGGCTCCCGCCACAACACCCACCTATTTTTTTGGTGCAGTTTGGCCAGGCCGGGTTTGAACCTGCCACCCTCATTATATGGGGCTGGCGCCCTACCCACTGAACCACAGGCACCACCCAAGAGAGGAAGAACTTTCAACCAAATCAAAATATAATAGACTCAAGGCTTGGACCTTGTCCTAATGTCCTTAAGAAGAGATTAAATTTTTTAAAAAATATTTCCCACTCCCCCCCTTGCTTTTTTTTTTTTTTTAATAGTCGTACGCCTGACACACTCCCATCTGTTAAGAAGAAAATCTTTTAACTCTCCTTCCTCTATGGTTCCTGCAAATTCCAGGCTCCTTAGCATCTCTTAGTCTAGCTGCTTAGAGCATATGCAGGATGAAAACAAAGCAAAGTGACCTCAGGACACCAGGGAAGGCCAGGAATGAGATCCATTTCTGCAAGACAGGAAAAGAGGCCCAAAGGGGCAAAGGGAAAATACAATTTGCAGAAGGCACAGTTTTGGCAGCATCTTATTACAACTTCCAGCTGATGGGGTGTAGCCAAACTAGAGACATCTGTTTGGAGTTTACAACAGAAACAAACACACAGAAAGCATGAAAAACACTAAAACATGCACACCAGGACCCAGTGCTAATAGCTCCTCTCCGCCTTGACCTCCACACCACTCCCCCACTGGGTCATGCTGGGCTGTAGAAGGGAAGGAAATGGGATCTGTAAGCTGCCCATCCACCACCCCACCTGCACCATGACTCATTCCCACCATGATTGGAACTTGTCAACTTTTCTCTCTCTTTGGTTTTCCTCCCAGGAAAAACAGAGATGGTCCTGCTCTTAAGGGAGCCCCGTGGGGACTTTCTTTGGGTTTCTAATTTGTCTTTGAAGCTCCTTGGCTGTTTATAAAGGAAAAGATTATGTGGTATCTTTATACTTGAACGTTAGTATGACCCACAGAAGGAAGTGGTAAAACCTCAGCAGACCTGCAAAGTCACTCCTCCATAAATAATCTCACAGGTGGAAAATGGAATTCACCCTGGCCTCTCCAAAAATTAACTCAGAGAGACCAGAAAAAGTCACACTCGCACAACTTTATAAGTGAGAATATGGGATATGGTAAGAAGGCTGACCCCGGACACAGTACCCAGAGTTGCAGAGGTCTGCATGCATAAAATAAATCCTCTTCCCTAATTCTCTCCAAGCCCCGCAAAGGCCAAAGACTGTCACCCTACACCATCCCAGGATGGGACACGTCCTCTCCAACCCCGAGCAGCAGTTCCAGAGGCTCACCTATTCTGGCAAATTTTCCTTTTTATTCTCTTCCCCACTGCCATTCAAACAGAACCGAAACAGTGCTACTTTTAAAAAATAACAAAATGTTTTATACACATTTCTGTATATACAACTGAACAACAATTTACATGTCTCTTTTGCACAGCAAAAGATATAAACACTCGGCTCTGAGAACACAGTTATGTACAAAATAAAGATGTCAAAAATACTTCACAACAGTGCAAAAATATTTTACACGGTATTATGGAGTGAGACCTTTTGGGCAAGAGGAAAGGGTGTGTGTGTGTTTCTAAAGGAAAACTTCTTTTCCAGATATTAGATGTGTTTAACTGTAAACAAAATGCAACTTTCTTTCATCTCCCCCCACCCCAACAGTTATTTGAGGAATTTGGCAGAATTTCAAGGGTTGAGTCTTGAGGCAAACAGCCCAAGCTCTTGCATCGAAAAGAACTGGAAGCAAAAGGGTGGCATTGAAGTCGCAAACGTTGTTGAGAGCAAATTCTTGTCTTCTTTTTTTTCAATGACATGTCAATGACAGTGCAAGGCCACTCCCAGGGGGGAGGGGGAGGAAGTTAACCCCTCCTCCTCAGGCCCCAGCTGCCCCACAAACAGGAAACTGGCCAGCAGGGGAGTCTTCTGCTAACTTCAGCCCTGCCGGCCTTCCTTCATCCCCCCGCAGAAGGCTGGTCTCTCCCTCCTCGAAGGGTGTTCCTCTCTTACATCTCCCCACATCCCCAAGCGCAACCTGAGTCGCTTCAGACAGAACCTAATGGGTTGGGGCGACGGGGGGTGGGGGGGCAGCCAGGGGGAATTCTCGACCTGGGCCTAAGTGTAGGTCTGGGCCTCACATGCCCTATTTCCCCTTTCCTGGGGGAGGGCGGGGGACAGGGAGGTTGTCAGACCACAGACGGCCAGGGCGTACAGAAGAGTCTGCAGGGAGTTCAGTCCGAATGGGGTTCGTCCGGGCTGGCGCCGTCGGTGGGTCCGGGCGAGTTCCCGACGGTGGCGGAGGTGGCGTCTGGGCCCCCGCCCTCGATGGAGCTCTCACTGCCGGTGCTCTCGCCCGACAGCAGGCGCGTCACCCGCAAGTCGGCCTGCAGGGTGCGCACGTCGTTGCCGAAGCTGAGCTCGCCCAGGTCGCTAATAAGCTGCGACAGCTCGGCCTTCATGTCGGAGGCGCTGCCCAACGGCAGAGGTGGAGGCCCGGCTCCTGAACCCAACGAGCCCCCGCCGCCCCCCAGCGCCTCCTCGCGGCCATTCTCCAGCGTGTCCAGCAAGTCCCCGCACTCCAAGTGCATGGCCACCACCAGCGCCTGCTGCGCCTCGGCCTCCTCCTGTCCTGGCTCTCCCTCCCCCGTACAGTCCTCCTCTTC
Organism: Arctocebus calabarensis; assembly: GCA_963573935.1. Taxonomy (NCBI): domain Eukaryota; kingdom Metazoa; phylum Chordata; class Mammalia; order Primates; family Lorisidae; genus Arctocebus; species Arctocebus calabarensis. The sequence goes on from CAUYON010048791.1 coordinate 10,745, forward strand.
CTCCAGGCAGCCCACCGGCTGCTCCTCTTCCTCTTCCTCCTGCAGCTCCTGCTCCTGCTGTTCGCCGAGCAGGTCTTCGGTGATGGAGCCGAGCTTGGGCGCGCTGCGGCTGCGCTCCACCGGCGGTTTGTAGCAGCAAGGTCCGTGGAGGAGCAGCTTGCGCAGCGGGACTAGCGGGATGGTGTGCGCGCCCACCAGCTCCTGCTGCTGGTGACGCGCGTCGTCCCGCCGCTTGAGGCGTTTAAATTCCGCCAGCGCGTTAGCTGATGTCTGGTAGAGTAGCAGGGCCATAGCTTGCGCCTTCTCGGGCTTGGACACCAGCACAGCGTGGCAGCGCAGCATCACCGCCTTGTGTTTTAACTCGTGTCGGTACACCCAAGCGAAGACCTTAGGCAGCCGTGCGTCCGCCACGCAGTAGGTGACGCGGTGCAGCAAGTAGAGGTGGCCCGGCCGGCGCAGAGCGCGCTCCTCAGCGTGCACCATGCGGATACCCTGCGCACTCACCGTCAGCTTCATCTTGGTACCCTGACGGCCGGCCTCGCTCTTGCTCCAGATCTTGCCCACGGCTAGGTCGGTGCAGCCGTCGCCGCGCGCCTGGATAGTGGTGGCATTGCCCAGGTAGAGCACGGTGTAAGTGGGGTCCTCGCTGGTGATGTGTAGCTTCTTGCGCTTGGAGCGAAACATGCTGCCCACTCGGCTAAGCGCGCCTTCGGGACAAGCCCGCGCCAGCGAGCTGAGCGCCGAGTAGTGCAGGCTCACAGCGTAGCCCTTGGGCTTGGACGCCTGCCGCGGCGGCGCCTCGGCCAGCAGCTCGAACTTGTGCTTCTTCCACGGCAGCATCTCCGAAGGGCGCCCCGGCACAGCTGGGCGGCGGCGGCGGAGCGCCGGGTGCGAGCCCCGCTGAGCCACCCGCCTCGGCCCGGGCTTAGTCCGGGCAAGACCGAAAAGTAAAACTCAGCCGGGAGCGGCCCAGTGATAAGGAGTTGGGAGGACAGGAGGAAAAATAGTGTCTAAGGAATCCCGCAGGGGGTGGGGGTAGAATTTTTAAAAGAAAATGGGGGAGGGGGAAAGCCCGCGCGCGCGCGCGCACTCACACACACAGAGAACTACCCCAGCCTGGGCGAGGACGAGGACGGAGTCTCAGACAAGCAGCAAAAGGAGAGAAAGAGGGAATGAGAGTGGAGCAAAATGTGGAGCTAGACGCGCGAGTGCAAATAAATAAAGGGAGCCCCACCAAAAGCACCTGGAAGGGTGCGAGAATATGCAGGGACTCCCCAGCAAGCGTGAAAAGGGGCCCCTGACTCACACACAACCCCCGGGCCTGGGGCCAGAAATCGTGGGAACTCTACAGTGAGTGTGCCCCAGGGCTAGTGTTCCCCACCCCCAAGGGGTGCTGAAGACTGAGATCCCCTAAGCTGAGCTGGTCCCAGAATCAGCAGCTTGCCCAAAGTGCGGTCAGATCGCAGGTCCGGCTGGCCGCGCCGGGCCCCGCACAGCAGTCCCGCCGTGGCTCACTGCATCTCCGCTCCTGCCGGACCCCGGGGACTAGCGCTCGGCCGCCTCACTGTCCGGGCTGGCTTGGCCAAGGTAGCGCTGGTCTCCGCGGGCGGGACGCGCCCATGGTCCGCTCTGGGAACCGCCGCTACCTCATTTCTTCCCTCTGCGGGTGTCCAACTCCACTCGCGGGCTCTCCTAGGTCGGCTGCCCGCCTTTGCAGCGCGCCCTGTCCAGTGCAGCGAGCAGTGGCCGGCTCGCCCGCCTCACATCCTTGCCGTCCGAGGGGAAGATCTCTGGTAAATATAGGCCGGCGCGAACCATTCGCCGCGCTGGGACAGGGGAGGAGCAGAGAAAGCGATCCGTTTCAGGCTCCAACGCCCGGCAAATTTCTGGTCTCTTAAAGGGACCCAGTTGCAGTCATTGGCGGAGAAAGGGCGGGGACCGATCCAATCCGCCAATCGCATCCTGAATTTTACCAGCGTCTCTTTCCTCTGCAGAAACCACCGGGATCTGGGGTTACCCCGCAGCAAAAGGAACTTGAACTGTGACACTCCACCCCTAGGCAGAGCTGCGACTCACTGAAGACATGTATGTCGAGATCGAAACTTCTGGGGGAGGTGGTGGAAGATGCGATTGTAGACTATAATTTCCTGTGCAGAAAGGTTGAGAAAATAGTGTTTTTTTTTCTTTGTGTGACAGCTCTCTAAGAATGACTGGGTCTGTTTAATATTTTTATTTTCAGAATTGTATTAGGTTGTAGAACCCATTTTCACAAATAAGCAGTAGATGGTGAAAAGTGAGATGAGTGGTAAGATGTTTGGAGTGAACAATATAATATGTAGTTAATAAATAAGGTGCTTCCCGCTCCAATCCACTCCCCAATACCCACTCTTCTGTCAGGCTTCGGAGTAGAACAGTTTACTGAGCTATATACAATTTCTAAGAGATGCGTGTGTGTGTGTGTGTGGTTAGAACTCAGTTTACTTTGGCCAGCCAGTCATTTGGTTTTCTTGTATTTTGGGCCCATTTTGGATGAGAATCCCTAGTAAAAATTCAAATGACATTTTTAATATGAGTGTCAAATGATGCCTGGCCACCCTCCCATGGGAGTGATAATTGCATCAGTCCTGCTTTTCCCATGTGCCAACTGGACAGTATAGTTATAGTCATCTGACCAGTTTGACTCTTGGCTAATAACTCATTTCTGGGCCCTCGAAAGAACCTGCTTGCCTCTCTCAGTCAAATGAAAAAGACTTCTAAGACTACTAGCTGCAATGTGTGACAAATGCCTGGATGGGCCTACATCGAACTTCTAGGCTTGTCTTGGAGGAGGACAGTGGTCCCTCTCCATAAGGCCAAGTCCACTAGAGACTCCATGTCTCCCCCTATCATGCCAGAACCACTGTTGAGGCTACGGTTAGCCCTCCCTTTGCTAATTTTTTTTTTAATTTTTTTTTTTTTTTTGAGACAGAGCCTCAAGCTGTCACCCTGGATAGAGTGCTATGGCATCACAGCTCACAGCAACCTCCAATTCCTGGGCCTAAGCGAGTCTCTTGCCTCTGCCTCCCAAGTCGCTGGGACCACAGGCGCCCACCACAACGCCTGGCCATTTTTTGGTTGCAGCTGTCATTGTTGTTTGGCGGGCCCGGGGGCTGGATTCGAACCCGCCAGCTCAGGTGTATATGGCTGGCACCTTAGCCCGTTGAGCCACAGGCGCCGAGCCCCTTTGCTAATTTTTAATCTTCTTTTGAACTCTAACCCAATTTTCTCAGAGTTGTTGGTGATGAGTTTCAATGTAACTAACTTTTCTGAGTTACCTTTCAGTGCCAGGCCCTGAGCTAGGAGCAGATTGGATTACTGACTCCAAGAAGCTGCCAGTCCAATGAGGAATGTAAATTCCACCCGATTCTGGGCTTCCACTGGAATGTAGGCTCAATGAAAGAACCCCGTATCTCCAGTGTGTGGTACCAATAGGCACTCAATAAAGGTTTGTTGAATTAATGAATGAGGCATGCATGTGAAGAAGAAGACAGAGTGGACTAAATGCTATGAAAAAGACCCAAAGGACCACGAGAAACCGAGATAAGTTTCATTGTGACTGTGAAAATCAGAAAAGTCTTCATCGAGATGGTGACATTTGAAGAGTGAATAGGATTTCTCTAAACAGGAAATGACTGAAGGGCTTTCCAGATATAGGGAACAGCAAAATTATCGAAGCATGAAAATGCAGGCATGTAAACAGGATCAGATGGAGTTTAATGATTGAAACAATGAAAGAAGAAAGTTTCGTGATGGAGCTTTTTGGTCTTTCTAGTTTCTGAGGGAACAAATGGCCCTTTCCCTATTGTGTCCCTAATCAGAGCCACCATCCCTTCCTCCTCACCTGCCGTGATGTTAATGCAGGAATACTAGACAGTATTAGAATGAGGTAGCTAGGAGTATAATAAGCCATTTAAACCAACTTTAACTCCTCAAATTTCTGGAATATCTTACAGTGATAATGCAGTAGACAGTCACGCTCCAAAAAAACAAAAAGCTCTTGTAAAAACATAGCCCCAAATTAACCTGTGCTAAGTGACTTTCAGCTGGTCCATAATCTCAAATCTAAATTCTGCATAAGAAGAAATCGTGTTTTTGGTGATTTATATTTCCAGATGACTTAGGGATCCAAAGCTGTCCCACCTCTGCAAGACATACCACCTTGTGCTTCCTGGGGTGGCAGGGAAACCCGTGGACCACAGTGGCGGGGAGGAGTTCACTGGTGGGCCAGGCTTGTCAGCACCAGCGAGATGCTCAGACCCACAGAGCAGCTCCTGTTGTCTCTGTACGCCTTGACTGCCACCTTAATAAACTTGTTTTCGATCTCAGGAGAACACAAAGATTCTAGGCCACTGTCAACACCCCAATGTGTGAGTCACGCTCTGTGCCTGTGCTCACACTCAGGAAGAGAACCCACTGTCTCCTGGGCCTGGGCCAGCCTCTGGGGCTGCCTCAACTTATGGAGAAGCCAGCCACCCCCGCTGAAATCATACACTGAAACTAAGGCTGCATTTCTTCAGCAGGGACAGCTGGTGGCACCATTTATATCTGATGTTAGCCGAAAGGCTGAGAAGCCATGGCGTCACCATTTACGAGTCCACCCTACAGATTTGAGACAGAGACTGGCAGTTCCAGAACAGAACATCAGAAAAGCCAAACTGGGAAATGGGTTAGAAAACTGCAGACTACTTTTTTTTAATGACACTGCCCCATCTACTGGTAGCAGGCAGAAATGCCACGGAATGGGATGGTTTCTCATAAAACTGGATGAGCCGGGGGGTGGATGGACACACAGCCAAGTCACAGCTGGAAGGAAATGCTACAACCAGGAGTCCCACCCCCAAACGTGACATCTGAGAGTCAGCCTCTCATCTTACAGAAAGCTTTTGGAGCAGTTCCTTCTGGACCACCTTATGTCTGGCACAGAGCTCCCATCTCCACCCTCCTCAAATATCCCACCAACTGGATATTGGCTTCAGAGATGACAAATGACGCATCTGGAATCTCCAAAGTCATTCAGCAAATATTTGCTTAGAGTCTCCCATGGATGCGACATAGTTGTTGGGGATGGAGCACTAAAGAAGACAGATAGGTCTTTCTTTGCCTTCGTGGTATTTATAGCCCATGAGTGAGAGAAGGGATAATAAACAACTAATAAAATATCAGTTAGTGACAAGTCTCTGAGGAAAAGGAAACAGTGTTAGGAGTGGAAGTTGGATGGATTAGACAGTATGCTCAGGGGAGGTGGTTCTGGGCAGATACTCAAATGAGACAGAGCCAGATGTGCAAAGAGATGGGGCATAGCACACTCTAGCCTGTGCTGGCCAGTGTGGCAGTCACTGGCCACACGCAGTTGTTGTGCCCTTGAAGCTTAGCTGACCCAAATTGAAACATGCCTCAAGTACAAAGGACAAGCTGGATTTTGAAGACTTGGTAAGACAAAAAGAATGTAGAAGACCCAAATAGTTTTATGTTGATTATATATCAAATGATAATTTTTTTGTCTATATTGGATTAAATAAAATATATTATTAAAATTAATTTGCCTGTTTCTTTTTGCCTCTTTGATATGGCTACTAAATACCTGGTTTTAGCCTAATGGGACTTGTATTCGATTTGTAACATGTGGAATTGTAAACTTGTACATCAAGTTTGTGCTAATTTGTTATAGCAGCAATTCACCTCCCATCCAGCCATCTTTTCCCTTATCCTGACTCTGTTCCCTCGCCCACTCTCTGTAATGAGTACCCTAAATCTCTACCATTTTTCCAAAACCACCTGCTCGCCTCAGCACCACGGAGAACTCATATGATGCTACCCCAGCAAAACAGGGGTAGTTTGAGCAACCTTCAGCCTCAACTAACCCACAAACAGCAAATCCACACCCATGCCCACATTCTCCTGCAAACTCAGAAACCTCTCTTCCTTTGAACCTGTCCCCCTCAAAGCCAACTTCCACACTGTCACCAAACCACAAATCCGACCTTGTGCCTCTTCCCATTTTAATTCTCTAGTTGCTTCCCACCAGCCCTAGGGTACACTCCCTGCTCCTCAGTGTAACACATGAGAATTTTCAGGTCTGGCACATGCCTACCCCTCCAGGCTCAACTTTCTTTTCTCTTGGCCTCCTAATTTATACTCCAGCAATGGAGAATAGCCTATACTTCTTCCCATGCTCGAGAGACTGTTTCTTCACTGCCTGCCTTTGCTTATGTGGTTCCATCTAACTGGAATGACCTCCCCTCGCCACCTCCCCTGGCTGATTCCTACTCATTTTTAAAGAACCAGCTCAGGAACCATTATCTCCAGAACAACATCCCAGGCGTCGCTAACTCCTTCTCCATGCTCTTGTGAGTCTTTACCTCTGCATTTGGCTTATTGTAATATTTTCTTTACCTCTCTGCCTCCCCCCAGTAGACTGTGAGCTCCTTCAGGATGCAAACTATATTTTATTCACTCTTTATGTCCCCAGCTTCCAGCATAATGCCTGCCACCAAGTCAATGTCTGATAAATGTCTGTGAAATGAGCACTACCATGTGTTTATTTTCACAATAACAGGACTGTCACAAGCATTCGCTGTCAGAACTGGAAGGCCTTTCTAGATAATCTAGTCAAACTCCCTTGGTTTTACAGACAAGGAAACCAAGAGCCTGATAGTACATGTGCGTGGCGGCCATGCAGTGATTCAGTGGCCAAGCCAAGGACTCAAGTGGCCTGAATCTCAATTCAAGGCACTTTCCTTCTGCTAAACATAAAGCCAAAAGCTTTTAAACACATAATGTATAGAACTCACGTTACTCACTGCTCCCCCTTTATGAAGGGCTGCTGTGTTTAGGGGTTTCACAGACTCCTAGACAAACAGAGCAGGTGCAGCTCTCACTGGCCAAACGCTTCTCCCTGCAACCTGACTGAGCCGTTCCTCACCGGGTCCCTTCAGGAAAAGTCTGCTCATTAATGGCTTCCACTGCCCCCAAAGTGGCTAGACTGTGACCCAACCTTACCGGTGAGACTCAGATCTCTGTAGAGGTCAAGACCCCCTCAGATCCTTGAAAATGTGTGGCCCATTGAGTCTCTCAGCTCTGCCTAGTAATATTGACTTCTCCGGGGTTTTCACTTCAAAAACAGTAAGAGTTGTAACAGTTCCCATTTCTCAGGAAATAGTACAAAGTACAAATGAGATTAAATATAAGTGATAAATACTTGGAGATTTTCAAAATGAGAGCAAAGAAGGTAGCACTAGGCAAGCCTGTGTTTTAGTTTGTCTCTTGTGTTCGAACTTCCCCGTGGGCATGTAGGCCTGGCACATCTGTGGTGGGCTATGCAAATGAATGAGCAAAATAATAGCTGTTCCATCACAGTCATGAACTTGACTGGCGTCTCCACTCTAGGAGCTCAAGGGATACACACGTACCCCTCCTTAAGGAGTTTATCATCGAGTATTCACTGACTTGGAGAGGACTTGAGGAGGCAGCTTTCAGCAGGCTACAGAGAGAATGAAACACAGGTGAAAGCCAGTTTGATCAGAGATAGGGAAGGCTGAGCTCAACACACAGCGCTCGGGAAACTCAAAGGAAAAAATAAACTTGTAGTAAAACAGTGAAGAGACCAGGGCCCTCTTCATGGAGGGGGTGGATTTCATACTAAGCGTGGAGGGGTGGACAGATTGCCATAAACAGCGACAGGAGAGACAAGTCCAGAGGGAGAGACAATGTCTCATGCAGAAGGCAGTTAGTGTTGAACACTAAATGACTGGACAAAGGCAGGGAATGCAAGTGTTCTGTGCCCCTACTATGCGTCAGACACCACGCGAAGTACTTCAGACCGCACCAAGCATTTCATCCTACGAGTGTTGTCAGATCTGGGCTAGTCTCTTCACTTCACAGAGGGACAGGACTCAGGGTTGGAGGAGTTAAGAAACTTTGCCAAGATCCCCAAAGCCTGTGTTCTTCGTGTGCAGGGCCTTGAATGGCAGGCAAAGGTGAGTCACTGGAGACACTGGAGCAGGGACTGTCATGATCACAGCCAAAGCTCAGATGCCCCTGGAGCAAGGAAGAAATCCAGACACCCACACGCCAGCCCCAACTCACTGAGGGCTGTCCGTCTCTGGGCCTTTGCCTCCCAGTCTGTGAGCTAACAAATGTCCTTCCAATTCTAAGATCATAGAAGGCTGCACTCACTTCCCAGGGCTGTCGTAACAAATTATCATGGCCGGGGTAACTTAAACAAAAGAGGTTTATTCTCTCACAGTTTGGGGGTTAGTTGTCCCTCTAACTCCTGATGGTTGCCTGTAATCCTTGGTATTCCTGGGCTTATGGACATCTTACTCCAACCTCTGCCTCTGTCGTCTCATGCTCATCTCCCTCTGGGTCTTTTTTTTTTTTTTTAAGACAAAGTCTCGGGCGGTGCCTGTGGCTCATCGAGTAGGATGCCAGCCCCATATAGGGAAGGTTGCAGGTTCAAACCCGGCCTCGGCCAAACTGCAAAACAGAAAAAATAGCCGGGCGTTGTGGGGGAGGCCTGTAGTCCCAGCTACTCAGGAGGCTGAAGCAAGAGAATCCCCCAAGCCCAGCAGTTGGAGGTTGCTGTGAGCTGTGTGATGCCACGGCACTCTACCAAGGACGATAAAGTGAGACTCTGTCTCCACAAAAAAAAAGAAAAACAAAAAGACAGAGTCTCACTTTGTCACCCTTGGTAGAGTTCTGAGGCATCATAGCTCACAGCAATCTCAAACTTTTGGGCTCAAGGGATCCTCTTACCTCAGTCTCCCAAGCATCTGGGACTACCGGCACCCTTGACAACAACCAGCTATTTTTAGAGACGAGGTCTCTCTGTTGCTCAGGCTGGTCTCAAACGTGTGAGCTTAAGCAATCCACCTGCCTCGGTCGCTCAGAGTCCTAGGATTATAGGCATGAGCCACCGCACCCGGCCTCCCTCGGTGTCTCCTTATAAGGATAGAAGTCATTGTATTAGGGCCACCCTAATTCAGTAGGAGTCCATCTTCACTTCATTACATCTGTGAAGACTCTTTCCCAAATAAGATCAGATCCACACGTAGTCAGGGTCAGAACGTGAACATATCTGTTTGAGGGACACCATTAACTCAAAACGGAAGCCATGAAAGGAAATTGCAGGGGTGAGAGAGGAACAATAGACAAGGTCAGAGGTCTACAAGTTCTGGAGGTCCTAAGTCCCCAAAATGTTCTCACCATGACCCTTGTCATGGAGCCTCTCCTTTCGTGGGCTGCTTGCTTGAAACTCCCTCCTCATTGAACAGGGCCCAGGTAGGAATGCAAAGGCTTCCCAGAAGGAAGCCAAGAGAAGTGAAGCTATGAGCCCGGAATGTGACCTTTCTCATCAGTGCCACCAAAGACAGGGACCAGTAAAGAAAAAGTGGATCGCTTGTCCCTTTTGAAGGTGGAGGAGGAAAAATTATTACCCCTGCATGGATAGATTTAAAATAGAAACTCCGGATCTTTATTTATTTATTTAGTATCACTTTATCTTTTGTTTGTTTGTTTGTTTGTTTGTTTGTAGAGGCAGAGTCTCACTTTATCACCCTTGGTAGAGTGCTGTGGCATCACACAGCTCACAGCAACCTCCAACTCCTGGGCTTAGGCGATTCTCTTGCCTCAGCCTCCTGAGTAGCTGGGACCACAGGCGCCCCCCAACGCCTGGCTATTTTTATGTTTTGCAGTTCGGCCGAGGCCGGGTTTGAACCCGCCACCTTCGGTATATGGGGCCGGCACCCTACTCGATGAGCCATAGGCGCTGCCCAGAAACTCTGGACCTTTAAAAAGTGTTTATTTTAACCTGTTCATTTGTAATAAGAGTATTCATAACTAATGATATCTGAATTTGCTCAATAGTGGTTCACAGAACCTTCAACCCTCTCTTGAAAAGAGGACAAGATATAGTCTTCTCTCCAGGTCACATGAAGGCACCACACTGCTTTTGACAATCTAAGGCACCCTTTCTGAGACCATCATTGTTCCTCTGTTTTTGAGATACGGGCGGAGACACAGGGTAGCAGGAATAGGAAGAGAACCAGCCAGGGTCAGGAGTGTGTTAAGCACCTCAGTGGTCCTCTGCCTTCTTGGAGGCATGAACCTGACCCTTGGTTAATCTAGCCTTTGTTTGGATGCCCCCAGTATCAGGGAGCTCACTACTTTACTAAGCTGTCCATTCCATCTTTGAACCTCTCTGATTGTGACAAGCTGACCATTCCATCTTTGAACCACTCTGATTGTGAGGTTCAAATAAATTGAACCCCAAATTGCAACTCTGTGATTTCTACCCATTTGTTCTGGTTGTCCATGCCTTGTATGTACTCAGAACAATCTTTTCTCCCTTTCCTGTGACATCTACCGCATAATGGAAATGGTCCCCCATACCCTGAAGTCCACTCTCCTCCTCAAGTTAGTCATACTGCCCTCACCTTTTCCGCATACTACATAGTTTTGCATTTCATCACCATCACTAGGTTGACACGTTAACACTTATTAATACATTATTTACAGTGATGTAAGGAGAGGACTCACTTTTGTAAGCAAAACTAAAAATCCTGGTGGTCAGAAGCCCTCTTAATGGAGCAGGGTTTACCTGGTGGCATAGTTCATGGCTCCACTGCTAACTTGATCTACTTCACCCTGGCTGAGTCCTTCTGTTAGAGTGATCACCATTAAAAATGTAAGCTCTGGCTCGGCGCCTGTGGCTCAACGGGCTAAGGCGCCAGCCACATACACCTGAGCTGGCAGGTTCGAATCCAGCCCGGGCCCACCAAACAACAATGACGGCTACAACCAAAAAATGGCTGGGCATTGTGGTGGGTGCCTGTAGTCCCAGCTACTTGGGAGGCAGAGGCAGGAGACTCGCTTGAACCCAGGAATTGGAGGTTACTGTGAGCTGTGATGCCATAGCACTCTATCCAGGGTGACAGCTTGAGGCTCTGTCTCAAAAAAAAAATGTAAGCTCACTGGGGCAGGGAGTTTGTCCAGTGCCAAATGAATGAATGAATGGATGGATGAATTAAAAGGAGAATCTTGGTGCTTTCTATCTGCATAGTTTAGAGTTCGTGACTATTAATTCTACTTCTAGCCACCTCTACTTTTACTTTGCTTAACTTTATTGGTTCTCCATTTCCCTACACCTAAAAGTACACAAAAATAACAGTATTCTTTCTCACTTGACTATTGTGATAGGAAAAGTAATGGCAAAGTCTACTGTGAATAAAAGACCCTAGATATTCCATACAGGAGAACTAAGAAAAAAATTCATGGGTTAAATACAGTGTACATAGGATCTAGTACCCTGTGTCACTCATGCAAGAGGTATTTTGCATTTCTCTTGCATGCATGATAATTTGCACAGGTGAGCAATGAGTTGGATCATAGTGACTCAAATTAATCATTGATGATAACCACCAATAAATGTCTGCTAACAGTAGTATGACTATGGTTAACAATGTAGCCTGGCTCAGTGACTCACACCACCTCTGGGAGGCTGAAGCAGGAGGATAGTTTGAGTTCAGGAGTTTGAGACCAACCTGAGCAAGAGCAAGATCCTGCCCCTACGAAAAATAGAAAAATTAACAGGGTGTTGTGGACCACAGGCACCTGTAGTCCCAGCTACTCAGGAGGCTGAGGCAGCAGGATTGTTTGAACCCAGGAGTTTGAAGCTGAAGCCATGGCACTCTAGCCATCTAGACCCTGTCTCCAAAAATAAAATAAAATAAAAAACAATAATAATAATAGAGAGAAAGACAACAACACACTGTATATTTCAAAACAGGTATGGGAGGCTCCTGTGGCTCATCGAGTAGGGCGCCGGCCCCACATACCGAGGGCTGCGGGTTCAAACCCAGCCCCCGCCAAACTGCCACAAAAATATAGCCAGGCGTTGTGGCGGGCACCTGTAGCCCCAGCTACTCAAGAGGCTGAGGCAAGAGAATCGCCTAAGCCCAGGAGTTGGAGGTTGCTGTGAGCTGTGTGATGCCATGGCGCTCTACCGAGGGCAATAAAGTGAGACTCTATCTCTACCAAAAAACAACAACAACAACAACAAAAAAAAAAAAACAGGTAGAAGACAGGATTTTTAATATTATCACCATAAAAAAATGATAAATGTATAAGGGGATGGATATGCTAAATACCCTGATTTGATCATTACATAATGTTCTAAGACATCACACTGCACCCCATAAATATGTACGATTATTATGTGTCAATTAAAAACAAAGAATCTACTGAATGATTAAAACTTACTCTTGCTCATGTGGCCATTTTGTCTGACATCTTAACTAGGCTGTGGTAGTGGCAGCTCCTCTCTGAGCTTCGCAATGCCACTCAAGGACGACAAGAAGAAGAAAGATGCCAGAAAGTTGCCCAAGACAAAGACCTAGTGAACAAACCTGGGGGCAAGGTCAAAAAGAAGTGGTCCAAAGGCAAAGTCCTAGACAAATTTAACAACCGATTCTTGTTTAACAAAGCTACATATGACAAACTCTGAAAGGAAGTTCCCAACTATAGGCTTATCACCCCAGCTGTGCTCTCTGAGAGACTGAAGATTCAGGGTTCCCTGGCCAGCGCAGCCCTTCAGGAGCTCCTTAGTAAAGGACTTATCAAACAGGTTTCAAAGCACGGAGCTCAAGTAATTTACACCAGAAATACCAAGGGTGGAGATAATTCAGCTGCTGCTGAAGATGCATGAACAGGGTCCTACCAACCACATATTTGGAAAGATGAAACTTTATTGAACAAAAAAACCCCTTACTCATGTGAAAAACCTATCTTGCTCTGTAAGCCTGTTTCTTGTTCTTACTCTGTAAACCTACCTTCCTCTTCCTTAATGAACTTTGTTTCATGCTTGCCTTTTTTTTTTTTCTTTCTTTTTTGAGAAAGAGCCTCAAGCTGTCACCCTGGGTAGAGTACTATAGCATCACAGCTCACAGCAACCTCCAATTCCTGGGCTCAAGCGAGTCTCTTGCCTCTGCCTCCCAAGTAGCTGGGACTACAGGCGCCCGCCACAACGCCTGGCCATTTTTTGGTTGCATCCGTCATTGTTGTTTGGCGGGTCCTGGGGCTGGATTCAAACCCACCAGCTCAGGTGTACATGACTGGTGCCTTAGCCCGCTGAGCCACAGGCGCCGAGCCCATGCTTGCCTTTAAAAAAATAAAAATAAATAAAACTCACTCATCTGTGAGAATCCACCCATTTTCAATAGGGATAAACTGAGACTGGCAGATGACTATATGGAGTTTCACTGCTGATTCATAGGGACTCTGCAGAGACTGCCAGACTTCCATTTTCACAACTCTCAGCATTATGCAAACTGCTTTAATGTCTTTGCAGAAGGAGATGGTGTACAGTATGGGACGTAAGAAAACACAGAGCTGCAAGCCTGCCTTGGAACAATTTTTCTGTCACTGACATTTTTTGACTGAGGAGTGAAGCGAAAAAGAAAACAAAAACTCACCTACTTTTTCCTCTCCCTCGCCAGACAGATATGGAGCTCAGAGGCACAATATTGTGGAGCTGAAAGCTACTCCAAAGTTGGTTTGGGGTGGGGGTTTCAGGGTCTGTACCACTTTTAGATGTGGTAAATCAAGTGTTATGCAACACCACAAGTGAGGAACACTCCCTGTGTGGAAGCTGGATCTGAGGCTTTGAGGGAAAGCAATGCAGCCCCCTCCGGGGGTTAGCTGTTCAGTGAACACTGGCTATAACAGAAGAGAACAGCTATGTGGGGAATCAGGAAGGTCTGACTAGAATTCCAGAGAAGCCCAGTAGGGGAGCATTTCCCCTGGTGTGACAAAGCAGTGAGGGGAGTTTGGCTGGGTTGTTTTAAGTGCGTGGGTGGAATGGCTTCTGCGGTCGGTCGGTCGGAGGGCAGGGATCTGGACTGATTCATCTTTGCAACTCCCTCACTTGGGCAGCTGCCAGCACCTTGCTTCACCCTTCACCACCACCACCATCATTCCCTGAGCAATCTCACTTTGTTCCTCTGAATCTGGGTCCACTGATTTTATCTCATTAGCACCCTCAATTCCCTTCCTCCTTCCCCTCTCACTGAACAGTTACCCAGGTGGTTCTCAGTTGCTGGGAAAGAATGTTTGTTTAGCTGTGCCAGATGCTCCAGTTACTATCCCCACAAACTTCTAGGCAACGATCTTGTAGAACTATAGGTATCTCATTTGCTAACTCTGCAGGTCAAGAATTACTATTATCTCCATTAACCAGCTAAGAAAATCGAGACTCAGATCTCTTGTCATTCGTAGATTTGAGTACTGTCTTGGGGAAAATATCAGAATTAGCTAGCTTTACTTATTTGTCAGCTAGAAATAGTTGCTACTAATTCATCTTAACAGTGTCAATTTCCTTTTGACGCCTCATCAGTCCTGATTGAATTATCATTTTATATATATATACATATTTTTTCAATTTGGTCAGGATTAAGCCCTTAGAAGAATGACAACAGAAACCCAAAGTGTTTGCTTTCTAAAAATCTCTGGAGGTGACAAAAATCTCGAAAAGGAAACTAGAGTGAAGTCCCAAGTTCCTTTTTGAGCTCCAGGAATGAGATGGCAAGTTCCTTTATATTGTCTTTTATTGTCATTATTATTATTTTTTTTGAGACACAGTCTCACTATGTTGGCCTCGGTAGAGTGCCGTGACGTCACAGCTCACAGCAACCTCCAACTCTTGGGCTTAAGCGATTCTCTCGCCTCAACCTCCCAAGTAGCTGGAACTACAGGTGCCCGCCACAATGCCCAGCTATTTTTCCTTTTTGTTGTTGCAGTTGTCATTGTTGTTTTAGCTGGCCGGGGCTGGGTTTGAACCACCGGCCTCGGTGTATGTGGCTGGCGCCATAACCACGGTGCTACAGGCACCTAGCCTCTGGTCATTATTTTTAAAATGTAAAATACACTTCATATTACTTCGTGAGTTAATTCTACTTTTAACTACTCAGCTCTGGAGAGAACTCCGGGAGCTACCTGTTAATTCTATTCCTTGAGTCTCCTTTATATGTTACTTCTAGAGATTATGTTCAGGGATTTTAAAGATCCCTGTTTCTAAATTGGGAAAAGGGATAAATCATGTGCTGATGCATGCCTTCACTAATGTGTGAGAACTGCCTTCTCAAAACCTTGCCAACTACTATAAAGCTTGTTAGTAATCCCTTGGGCACTTCCCAAAGTTCATTCCAGTTCAGGAAGAGTCAGCACTGAGGTATGACACACAGAGGGGGTGTTTGGCAGGGAGTTCAGAAACGGGCAGGTGGTATGGTCCCAGTTTGGGCTGCCACTGACTTTCTGTGCCTGACCTTTGTCCAGTCCACTTCAGTGTCTCCATCAGAACCAGAAGAGAGTGAACTACTCTTTCCACTCATGGACCAGTGGCATGAGTATCACCTGGAAGTATGTTAGAAACAGAGATCTGGGCTGCACCTCAGAACGTATAAATCATATTCTACATATTAACAAGATTCCCAGGGGATTCCAAAGCACGTTAATTTTGAGAAAGCCTGGATTAGATGGATTCTCAATGCTATACTTTTTTTAAATTTCAGGTTAATATGTGGGGTACATAGGATTAGGCTACATAGTTTGCTTTTGTAAGGTTAAAGTCTGGTTGTAGTTGTGCCCTTCACCCAGAAAGCATGCAATATACCCACATTTGGGAATTTACCCAACCCCTTCTACCCTCCCCCTTACTTGAATCTAATTGAGTTTTTCTCTCACGTGAGCACATAGTTGTTAATCTACTTGTTTTAATTAAGTAGTTTTGCATTCTTGTGATACTTCACTTAAGAGAATGGTCTCCAAATCCATCTAGTTTGTTATAAAAGATATGAAATCTCCATCATTTTTATGCCTGAATATCAATAGTATTCCATGGCATATATACCACAGTTTATTAATCCATTCATTTGTTGAAGGGCACTTGGGTTTCCACATCTTTGCAACTGTGATTTGTGCTGCTATGAACATTTGAGTGCAATTATCCCCATAAGTAAAATGACTTTTTTTCTTTGGGTAGATACATAATGGAATTGCAGGATCAAATGGTAGGTCTATTTTTAGTTCTTTGAGCAATCTACATACCTATAACTTCTTTTTCAACTGACAAATAGAAGTTATGTGTTACTGATACAGGGCGGGTGATGCCCTGGCCAGTGGCCAGAGCTGAGGGGAGGACCTGGGGTCCTCCTTCTGTGTCTCTGCCCCTGGGGTGCAGTTTGGAAGGTAGGCAGAGGGGGCCACAGGAGGCTCCAGTAGCCGGAGGGGCCAGTCAACTGCTGAGGAGACATCTCCAGTTTGCCAGCTCTGGGAGCACCATAGTGTCTCCATCCCCTCACTCCATCTCCCTCTTCTCCTTTGTCTCCCTCCCCGGCCCTGGGCAGAGCTGGGAACCCCTCATTTCCCAGACCTGGTTTATTTCATGTACATGTCGGGGGAAGGGGCTGTCTCACTGATATTAATACTAAAATATATGTGTGTATATATATATATATATTTACACACACACACAAAGGACCAAGGGGTAGAATTTTTCCAACTTGTTTTTCCATCTGCCAGAAGCTCTGTGCTTTCCCTGAATTCTTTTCTGTAAAAATAAATCCTGTCTTACCACTGATCTCTGGTCGGTGGATTCATTCTTTGAATCCTGGAGACCAAGGAACTACTGAAAAAGAAATTACCATAACATTACAGTGCACGCACAGGTGTTTTGATATATGTATACACTGTGGAATGGCTCAAACTATGTTAGGTAATATATCATTACCATTATCCAATGATTTCTAAAATACATGCCAACAACGCTCCTTCCATACCTACGCCTCTAGGAATTGACAGGATAATGACAGGGCTTGAGTTTGATTCCTGTCCCTGCACATATTCTATGACTTGGGCAAGCAGCTTCCCTTCTCTAAGCACGACGAGGTAGTTCTCCCGATTCTTGAGAAGGCAGTCACCCGCACACACATCACTCTAAACTGACTTTATATTCCCATTTGGGAAATTTAACCATACAGTGAGAAGAGGTCTCTAGGAATGAAAGCGGCCCATCGGTTTCACTCTAATTTTTATTATAGGAAATTGTTAATGAAACTGTAACTAGAACAGTTTAAACATTTTCTGTCTGAAATAAAGCATAAGTCAGACCCTGTTGTCTTTCCCTGCAACCTCGCCAAGTTCAACCTTCCATTCCAAACTCCCATTCGGAAGGGGTCTTTTCTTACTAATTCGCAGCTGAGGACGACTAAGTAAACAAAAAGTTATTTAAATACAGGCCTCGGCGAGGCCACCCAATGGGACGCGCTAGGAAACGCCCCCTACCTCGCGCCACAGAAACACTCTGCCTCCGAGTCCCCACCTCTTCCGGAAGAACACAGCCGGAGGCGGGGCTAGCGCAGTAACTACAAACGGCCGTGTTTTCCAGGTGTCCTAGTTTCTCACCGGCCACTAAAGACCGAAGCACAAGTTCGGAATGTACCATTCTTTTAACTCAATCATTCAATCAAATTTGAAATATTCATAAATACATCTATTAAAAATTTCCTAAAACAACTTTTACATTTATATTCTAGAATACTGGAAAGCTTAAAATATACAGAGGGCATTAAAGAATCGTTCCGTTTCCTCCCTCCACTTCGGGCCTAAATTACGTGAGCTCGCGCATACTTCATACGTCATTTCCTGGGGTCGAGCTATGAATACCGGAAACCGCATGTGCTAAGCGGAGATTTGTACCACTGCTGTGTTGGTATGGGCAGGAGGAGAGCTCCAGGTGGTGGGTCTCTGGGACGGACCCTTATTCGCCATCAGACCCAGCGAAGCAGTCGCCACCGCCACACTGATTCCTGGGTAAAACAGGCACTTCGTTTTTTTTATCCTTTCTGTCTAGTTTTGAGATCCTCAGGGCTGCAAGGGTCAAAAATCATTAAGTCCTAAGCCAGGTTTTTTGAAATAAAGAGCACAAATTTCTACCAGGCCGAGAAGCTGGTTTTCCTGACAAGGCACAGAACACATGGGTAAAAGCTTGAAAGGAAGGCTAGTGTGATAATGAGGCTGATGTAGGAATGTGAAGTTTTGTATGCCAGAATGTCTTACATATTTGTTTGATTTTTGCCCTAAAAGCTGTGGGAGTATTTGGACGTATCTGAGCAGGAAAAAGACAAAACTTATTTTTGTATTGGTATATCTTAATAATTGATACTCCAAGGGCGGCGCCTGTGGCTCAAAGGAGTAGGGCGCTGGCCCCACATACCGCAGATGGTGGGTTCAAACCTGGCTCCGGCCAAAAACTGCAAAAAAAAAAATTGATACTTCAGAAGTAGTCGGTTGCTAACAGAAATAGAAAATAACTCATATTCCTGCTTACCTTTTTTGTTCATCCTAGTTATTTAGCTGACAGAGGTACACTCATTTCCAAGGGGTGATGGGACTTAATATTTCCCTAGGTCTATGGAAGATCATAGTAGGATCCTTTAAAAAAGAAATGGTTTGGCCGTGCGCTGTGGTTCATGCCTGTAATCCTAGCTACTTGGGAGGTTGAGGCAAGGGGATCGCTTGAGCCCAAGAGTTTTGAGGTTTTTGTGAGCTATGGCCCCAGGGTGCACTACTGAGGGGGACGAAGAGAGACTGTCTCAAAAAAAAAAAAAAAAAAAAAAACAGGATTTGACCTGTGTTAAATCATTTTAGTTGTTATTTTCACCATTCATTCCCAGGTATTTGAGAAAGTTCTGTCTTATCATTTAGATCAGGCGTCCTCAAACTTTTTAAACAGGGGACCAATTCACTGTCCCTCAGACCATTGGAGGGCCGGACTATAGTTTAAAAAAAACAACTATGAACAAATTCCTATGCAGACGGCACATATCTTATTTTGAAGTAAAAAATAAAACGGGGACAAATACAATTCACACCAACGCATGTGGCCCACAGGCCGTAGTTTGATGACCCCTGATTTAGATCCTATGCTAAAGTATATCCCTGGTACTAACTATTAATGTGCTACTGTCACACCATCTAACCTCCATTTAGTCTTCAGAGTAAACAGCATACAATGTTTGTCAGTATCCATAAGGTTAGAGTTAACTCTGAACATTAGATTACTGGTAACTAATTGATTTTGAATGAACTTGTCTTTAATGTAGCCTTTAAGAAGTAGTGGAAAGATTGAATATGAATCCCAAAGAATTTGATTCTAAACCTTAATTTTTGCTGATTCTGTAATCCAGGGCAAACTATCTAAACTTTGGTCCTTAATCTTTTTTTCATTTATTTGTACCTGTATTAAACATATAGCTTAGGCTTGTGTTTATCAAACTCTGGGTTGTGTCTGGAAATCAATTTAATAGTTTACAGCTAGCCTTTTTTTTTTTTTAAAACCCAGTAAGATAGAATAAGAAATATCAAAGTGGAGTAAATGTAATGAGGTAACTTTTGTTTCAGGATTCTTTTGTTTCCATTGTACTGTACTAACATACTTGCACACTAGTATTTCTATGTGTATCATACACCTTTGGGACATTACATAAAATGCATTATATTTCCTATTGTGGGACTCTATTAAAAAAAAGACTAACTGTGGCTAGCAGAGTTACAATTTCTGCCTCTACCACTTAGTTTCCAATATAGGCAATCATTTTGTTTATTTAAACCTTTGTCTTCTCATCAATAAGATGGAGATAGAATAGAATTTGCTTCACAAAATTTTGAAAATTAATGAAATGATGAAGAGGAAGTGCCTATTATAAGAAAGGGCTCATTTAAATGTTAACTGTTACTAATACTGATTCTCAAGCAACCATAACCACCCTCAAGACCACAGGATAGTTGAAGGAAGTTTGGAGCTTATTTGGATGTTGAAAGCAGCTGTGTTTTATTCATAGTTGCATACAAGTGAACTCAATGATGGTTATGATTGGGGTCGTCTCAATCTTCAGTCAGTGACTGAACAGAGCTCTCTTGATGACTTCCTTGCAACTGCAGAACTTGCCGGAACAGAGTTCACAGCTGGTAAGTTGCTTATTGCTGAGTGCATTGGTTATGTTACTGTCTACTTGAATGTGTTTGGCGAACCCAATTAAATTCAAAAAATGAGCTGTCTTTAACTCAAAGGCGTATATCACAGAAGCAATATGGGGAAATCCAGTTGAATTCTGGCTATGGGGTATAGAAAGTACTAAAGTCTTTAAATTTTCAGCTCTAAAAAATTCAGATTGGATTTCAACATATCAAGTTCAAAAACTTCAGGCTCTTGGGAAAAGACTAGTCAACATTGTGGTAGATAGTACACTATTTTCCAAAGCATGTTTCCTCATAGTACTGTAAGTACCTGGCACACAGTTAATATTATAAACTATTCTTTGTACTCATTATTATAAATGTTATTACATTGTTTAGCAAATCTTTCATTTATTCAGAATGTTTTTATTGAACACAGTCTACTCCCAGACATTGTACTAACGACTCAGAGTATATTGTTGAATTAGACAAATTTCATTTCTGTAAGATTTTTTTTTAATTTTTTTTTTTTATTAAATCATAGCTGTGTACATTAATGCAGTCGTGGGGTACAATGTGCTGGTTTTATATACAATCTGAAATACTTTCATCAAACAGGTTAACATAGATAGCCTTTATGGTATTTTCTTAGTTATTGTGTTAAGACATTTATATTCTGCATTTAGTAAGTTTTACCTGTACCCTTCTAAGATGCACTTTTTTTTTTTTGAGACGGAGTCTCAAGCTGTTGCTCTGGGTAGATGGTCATGGCCTCATAGCTCACAGCGACCTCAAACTCTTTGGCTTAAGCGATTCTCTTGCCTCAGCCTCCCAAGTCACTGGGACTACAGGCATCTGCCACAAGTCCCAGCCTTTTTTTTGTTTTTTTTTTTGTTGTTGTTGTTGTTGTTATCATTGTCATTGTTGCTTGGTGGGCTGGATTCCAACTCACTAGCTCCAGTGTGCTTGAGCTACAGGCGCTGAGCTGTAAGATTTGTTTTAGATGCTATGAAAGAAGTCTGTAAAAGACAATAGAGTCATAAAAGATTAAATTAGTTATCATTTCTATATGAAGGAAGGCTAAGACCAGTCAGGGAAAGTCTAACCCTGGGGTAACTCTTGAACAATGAGTAATAAATGTGTTAGAACAGGTGAGATGATGCAGGTAGGCAGAGAACTCAAGCCAAGATGTGAAGTAGCAGCTGACTTTGTTCAGAAAATGTCTAGAAGTTTGGCTTTGTTGGTGCAGAAAGACGGGATGTTATGAGCACAGACACTGAGGAGGTAGGAAGGGCTGGATTCTAGAGAGAATAAAGAGCTAAGTGAGGCTTTACAAGGTTTTAAGCAAGTACACAACCTGATTTCAGATTACATTTTGGGGGGTAGTTTGGGTTTTTTTTTGAGACAGAGCCTCAAGCTGTCCCTGGATAGAGTGCTGTAGCATCACAGCTCACAGCAACCTCCAATTCCTGGGCTCAAACAATTCTCTTGCCTCCGCCTCCCAAGTAGCTGGGACTACAGGCACCCGACACAATGCCTGGCCATTTTTTGGTTGCAGCCATCGTTGTTGTTTGGTGAGCCTGGGCTGGATTCAGACCTGCCAGCTCAGGTGTACATGACTGGCACCTTAGCCCGTTGAGCCACAGGCACCGAGCCTGGGGTAGTTTTTTTATTTGGGACTTTTTCATGGCTTTAATGAGGTATGTTTGACAACTAAAAATTGTATGCAATTGTGGTATGTGTACACCATGGAATACTATGCAGCCATAAAAAAGGATGGAGACTTCACATCTTTTATGTTTACCTGGATGGAGCTGGAACATACTCTTCTTAGTAAAGTATCTCAAGAATGGAAAAAAGGCCTGGTGCCTGTGGCACAAGCAGCTAAGGCGCCAGCCATGTACACCTGAGCTGGCAGGTTCGAATCCATCCTGGGCCCGCCAAACAACAATGATGGCTGCAACCGTGGGCGCCTGTAGTCCCAGCTACTTGGGAGGCAGAGGCAGGAGACTCGCTGAGCCCAGGAATTGGTGAGCTGTGATGCCACAGTACTCTATCCAGGGTGAAAGCTTGAGGCTCTGTCTCAAAAAAAAAAAAAGAATGGAAAAAAAAGTATCCAGTGTACTCAATAGTACTATAAAATCAAAATATAATCACCTACACACTCATACGAATGGCAAAACATAACTATAGTCCAGAAAGTAGAAGGGAAGAGGAGAGAGAGGGGAGGGGAGGAGGGATATGGGAGAAGGGAGGGTGTTCGGGGGGGACCTCACCTAATGTGCATGATGTAATGGTACATTTCAAAACTATTAAGAAATGAGTATAATTGTGATAGGTGTGTTACTTAGTTCAATGTAAACATTTCACATTGTATATCGAAGCAGTACCCTGAACCCAATAAATGCATTAATGGACAAAGTTATGATTTAATAAAAAATAATTAATAAAAAAATGTATATAGTACGGTGTACCATATGATTGATGTCTGGTTGTAGGTGTGATAAACAGCAGCCCCCCCTAAAGAACCCAGGTTTTTCTCAGCCTGTTTTAGCTTTAGTCCCCCACATGCTCCCCCTGGTTAATTTCAAAAGCAGGTTTCAGAATGGAACAGGGAAGTTCTCCGAGTCCCCCAACTCCTAGTAATGGTAACACAATTATGAGAAGCTTACTCCAACCCCCCTAGCAATGGGCAAACAATGGTGAAAACATTACCTGTACGAAGTTCCCAGGTTACTGTATTTCCAAAGCTTTTTCTGTGCCAACCGTTACGATGTACGCCACACAGTCGCCATGCTGTAGCCCCCTGACTATAACCCTGCCCCCCCAGCTAACAGCTGTGTCTTGCTTTTGTTTTTGCTTGCGTGTATGGCAATGAAAAAGGTAATCAAGGCTGCCCCCTTCTCTCTCCAGGGCCGTTTACCTTTTTAGCAGTAGCCCCCTGTGCAGGAGTAAATAAAAACACCTCTGATTTGTACCCAAAGTGGGAGTCTGTATTTTTCTTATGGGTGGCAATAGTTACAACATAGGTCTGCATTGTGAGAATGATTATCACAATCATGTAATTAACATACCTATCACCTCACATAGATTTGTGTGTGTGTGGTGAGAACATTTAAGATACAAGCAGATTTCACGTATACAATACAGTATTGTTAACTGTAGTCAACCATGCTATACGTCAGATCTCCATAAGTCATTCATCGTAAGTGGAAATTTATTCATTTTAATTTCTCCCACCCACCAGCGCTGGGTAATCACTATTCTCTCTCTGTTTCTGTGAGCTTGACTTTTTTAGATTCCACGTATCAGTGAGAACATGTAGTATTTGTCTTTCTGTGCCTGGCTTGTTTCACTTAGCACAATATCATCATTCATATCATCACAAATTGTCAGATTTCCTTCTTTTTCGAGGCTGAATAATGTTCCATCATGTATTTAACATATACCACATTTTCTTTTCCATTCCTTTATTGATGGATGCTTAGGTTGATTCTCCACCCACCCACCCCCTTTTTTTTTTCCTTTTTGAGGTAGTCTCACTCTGTTGCTCAGGGTAGAGGGAGCCTAACTCACAGCAAAGTCAAACGTCTGGGTTCAAGTGATCCTCCTGCCTTAACCAGTAGCTGGGACTACAGGTGCCCACCACAACAATCAGCTAATTTTTTCGATTTTTTTGTTGCGACAGTGTCTCGATCTTGCTCGGGCTGGTCTTGAACTCCTGAGTTTTTGAGGGATCCCGTCATGGCCTCCTGGAGTGCCAGGATTACAGGCGTGAGGCACCACGCCCAGCCTTGATTCCCTATCTTGACTGTGAATAATGCTGCATTGAACATAGGAGTACAGATAGCTATAATGGTTGTACCAGATGTTATTTTTTAGTGAAAAAAAGAGACACTTTAATAATACTTTACTTTTCTTTGAACAGAGAAACTTAACATTAAGTTTGTGCTGCCTGAGGCTAGAACTGGACTTTTATCTTTTGAAGAGAGCCAGAGAATTAAGAAGCTCCATGAAGAAAACAAACAATTCTTATGTATACCAAGGAGGTGAGTTGAATAAGAATTTGGAATGTTGGCTCGGCACTTGTGGCTCAATGGGCTAAGGCGCCAACCACGTACACCTGAGCTGGCGGGTTCGAATCCAGCCTGGGCCCGCCAAACAACAATGATGGCAGTAACCAAAAAATAGCCAGGCGTTGTGGTGGACGCCTGTGGTCCCAGCTACTTGGGAGGCGGAGGCAAGAGACTCGCTTGAGCCCAGGATTTGGAGGTTTCTGTGAGCTGTGATGCCACAGCACTCTATCCAGGGTGACAGCTTGAGGCTGTGTCTCAAAAAAAAAAAGAATTTAGAATGTTGCAATGCATACAAGGCTACTGAGTACGTTTTTTTTTTGTTTGTTTGTTTGTTTGTTTGAGACAGAGCCTCAAGCTGTCACCCTGGATAGAGTGCCGTGGCATCACAGCTCACAGCAACCTCCAATTACTGGGCTCAAGCAAGTCTCTTGCCTCCGCCTTCCAAATAGTTGGGACTGCAGGTGCCCGCCACAACGCCTGGCCATTTTTTGGTTGCAGCCGTCATTGTTTGGCAGGCTCGGGCTGGATTCGAACCTGCCAGCTCAGGTGAACATGGCTGGCGCCTTAGCCCGCTAAGCCACAGGCGCCAAGCCCTGAGTACGTTTTTTTAAGTCATTGTTCACATTTTTCCTGCTTCCTCTTGTCAGTTGCCATTATTACATCCAAATTCCTTATTTTATTTTGGTAACTTAGGCCAAATGGAATAAATGAATTATTTTCCCCTTTATGATTGTTTTAGACCAAAGTGGAACAAAAACACTAGCCCAGAAGAACTCAAACAGGCAGAGAAAGATAACTTTCTAGAATGGAGACGTCAGCTTGTCCGGTGAGTATTGGACTCTGACGATTTGCCTTGAAATTTAGAGTTCTGGCATTTTATTGTGCTTGCATTGCTATTTGCATTTTGAAATTTTGATGCCATTAAAATGGAAGTGTCAGTGTTCTACTAACAAGCACAAATCGCTGTGTGTGCAGCCACACGGTTGCTGGGTGCTGTGTGTCCTTTGCACAGTGATGGTGAGTTGGTCACTCACAATTCTTGCATTTTCTCCTCCCACTCCCTTCAACCATTGGGTGTCTTAAAGCTAATCACTGCTCTCCTGAGCATTGTTTCTGCAAGAATTGCAAGCTTAAATTGCTTAAGGATAAAATTTGAATTTGATGGAGTATAATATTAATATATATTTTCATACTGACTTAGCAGGGGGTATATCAAAATAATTTGTTAATGTTTGTGTATGGTACTTATTTTTTAATGTAATGAATTTGAACATTCATATCGATTAAAATTGTTTATTATAATCTGGCAAAGATATAAATTCCTCATTTAAAAACCAGGCTAGAAGAGGAACAGAAGCTACTGTTGACTCCATTTGAGCGAAATTTGGACTTTTGGCGCCAGCTCTGGAGAGTCATTGAGAGAAGGTGAGTTTACCCCTTTCTTTAGTGTATTGGTGATACCTGATGGTGTTGTATTAGATTTGAATGTTGATATACGCTTACAGGCTCCAGATGTAGGGAAATTAAGCTGTGCAAAGGCCTATTGAGAATTATTGTAAAAACTGAATGTATAATACTACTGCATGTTTCTTTTAAAATACAGTTTTTTTGTTACTAAATGAGTATATTGGTAAGTGGCTGAGAATAATCATTTTCAGAATAAGATGAATTTTGAAGCACCTGTGCACCTAAAGTAAATTTGCTGAAATACATTAGTTCCTCGTGATACTATGGAAAATAAGGATATGAATAAGAGTGGGTTCCGCCTGCAGAGAGCATGTATGTCATGGGCAGAGCTCATCTCAGCCGACTTTTGGGGAGTTCAGCTAAATGCCAAGCAAGGTACCAGTGACTCACAGATCAGTGAAATGCGGTCCCCATGCTCTCAGAGAGCTCACTGCCTAGTAAAATAGGAAGGGTAGTATGATTTCTACTTTGTTACAGATACAAAGGCAGGGGGCCATGTCGCAGCAGAGGAAGGAGTAGTTGGTAGGAATTGAGGGAAATCAAGAGGTGATTTTTTTTTTTTTTTTTTTAACTCGGGCTCTGAAAAAATAGATTTTGATAAAGTCATTCTTTTTCACGTAACACTAAGAAAAATTCCTGATAGAAGCTGATGAATCAACTTTCTCTAATCTCATGTCTTTGATGTATAGTTATAAGGTTTTCATTTTCCTCAAAGAACTTTTGAATTATTTTCAATGACTCCATAAATGAATCTTTTACTAGAAATGATACTTTTCAAGGTGTTGGTTTTCTTTTTTTGAAATCCATAAAATGGACCTAGTAAGAACTTAGGAAACGGGGTGCATTAAGTGGGACTCTCAGAAAAGAATGTGATAACATTTAGCATTGTTGCTAAGAAAAGAAAACATGGAGTAAACTTGTAAAAGTTACTTAAATTTCTTATAAGGGTAACGAAAATGTCCTGGAAATAGAGTGATGGTTGTACAACTTTGTGGATGTTATGAAAACCACTATATGCTTTCAAAAGAGTGGATTTTGCCAGATGAGGTGGCTCACGCCTGTAATCCCAGCACTCTGGGAGGCCGAGGCAGGTAGATTGACTGAGCTCATGAGTTTGAGACGAGCTTGAGCTAGAGTGAAACCCCCGTCTCATTTAAAAATAGCCAGGCGTTGTGGTAGGCACCTGTAGTCCCAACTACTAGGGAGGCTAAGGCAAGAGAATCGCTTGAGCTCAAGTGTCTGAGGTTTCTGTGAGTTATGATGCCACAGCACTCCACTGGGGACAACAAAGTGAGACTCTCAAAAAAAAAAAAAAAAAAAAAGTGGATTTCATGATTTGAATTATGTCAAAGTGTTTAAAAAGTCATTTACTATCCTCCCCCACACATACCACTTTGCTACCTGGGTGCAGAGAAAGGGCTGTTGGACTGGGATATGGGGAGGTCAGAATAGCAAAGCAAGTCTCTAAGCCTAAAGAAAGGGGAAGCTTGCTGCCAATATAGGCTTCACACAGTTTAGAGGGTTTGTGAAGGGAGTAGAGGTAACCATCTGTGTTAAGTTTTAACAGGAAGGCTCTTTTACACTTTTTATGCCCCTAAATTAGCAACAGATTCTCCCAGAGCGAGCCAATACTTGTTGAAACTTCTAACTTCAATTGGATTGTGGTATTACTTGGTCTATTATTTTTATTATGTGATATTTCTCTTTTCATATATATAATAAAAGAACATGTTTCTAACTCATGGAATATAGTTACATCATGTGGAAATGATCTGAGTTACATACAACTATTACTAATAAAGTGATTACTGCTCCATCTTTTACCAGGAAATATTTATTGATGTGTTCTCCACAGCAGATGTCTCCTGTTTGGTAACATGCTAGTTAAGCCATCTGCCTCTTTAATTCTAATAGCAATTATCAGGAAAGATTTGCTGTGTAACATGTCATTGAAATGCAGGAAACTGAGGGCAGAACACTGTATTCCAATAAGATAAGGCACTCCCATTGTGCTGCATAAACCCTCCTGCTGCACAGATGGCCCTTCACACTGCATCCTCAATCACCAGTGAGGGAAGCTGTCGTGAGTTGTCTTTTCTTTTTTAGTGTTTATAAGGTGATTGTTCTTTCTGTATGTTTGGTAGGTAACCATGTTTGTGGACATTGTGGTTTTAGTTTGGTTCATTTTAGGCTTTGTCCACTTTTTCCAGTCATTTTTGCATTTGCTGTTAAATACTCAATTTGAAACTTAAAATCAATCAGACCACCCACCCAAGGGACTGTAACAACCTGGTCAGTATACAAAAGTGGTCCACATAAGGAACAAGGCCTATTAATTAAAGAATTTAAAGACAATATGTTAAAAATTGGTAAGTCTGTAAGTTCCTTTACATTATAAGATTATGCTGAAATTTTAACTATTCTGAAAGAGAATACACTTTAAATTGTCAAAAATTCTGCTGTAAAAGGTAACCTTAATTCCTTGACATTAACATAGTTGCAAAGAGTTACCATGGTTATACGGGCTAACCAAATAGAGATTTGGAGAGGCTCTTGTGTGAGCCAGGTAGTGAGCATCTGGGTAGTAGAGCTTGTGTAGCTTATTTCTTTCTAGTGGCGCTTACAGCTTGCCCTTGTAACATCTTCCTAGCCACAGAGGCTGACGGAATCCTCCCAGGGAAGTAAATTTTTTTTTCTTTGCGTTGCTAGACTTCTCTTGTCTCCATTACTTTTGTGAGAGATTTGAGAGGCTCACCATTGCTGCGGAAAGTTTTCTTATTGCTGCATCTTCTTATATGTATTGGAAGAAGTTGCACTTGTCATTCCTGCTTCAGTATGGCAACTTGTGTTTGTTTTGCTGTTTTGTATTTTTACCATTTAAACACATTCTTGGGACCAGTGGATGGTTGTTTGCTACGTGTAAGCTTTCTTTCTTGTCCTTCCTGCATTTAAATTAGATATTGACTTCAGTGGCAGCTGTCAACAAGTGACTTACTAGTTTTCTTTTGAGGTCTTAACAAGAGTCCAGGTTCGGGACTGAGTATTCAGTAGATTTGATCTTGGAGTAAAGTACTTGCAATACTCTTTATCTCTCCCAGAGGGGTTAACAGAAGTTTAGGTGGAAGTTTTAGCCGTGAAACATCATCTGAGCCCCTCTAGAGGACTTAACTGCATGAGAAGAGTGAAACGTTACAGTTAAGAGCATGATTTCTGGGCCAGACAGCTTAGTTCCCAATCTGGCTCTGTTACTTATTAGCTGGTGACTTTGGGCAAGTTATATAACTGCTCTATGCTTCTATTTCCTCATATATAAACTGGGGCTAATAATACCCTAAAAATTAATACACATCAAGCGCTTAATAAAATGGCAAATGTTTGCTACTCTGCCATTATCATAGGATCAGTGTTTCCTTTCACTTCAAATGATTGGACTGTCTCATGTTTGTTTTTCAGCGATATTGTGCTCCAGATAGTAGATGCTCGAAACCCACTCCTATTTAGATGTGAGGATTTGGTAAGTAAAATTTGACAACATTCAGACGTGAGTTCTTCATGTAGCAATGAGAGACAGCATCACTTGCAGCAGTAACTGTAGGCAAGCATCTTTACTCTCCTCTAGCTTGGTTTAATTGGGCCTCCCTTTTCCTCCCAAGGTCAAGAGCTTGCATAATGCCACTGTTTAGACAGATGTTTTCTCTGCTGAAACAATTGTTTCCATCTGCAGGAAGACACAAATACATGAGCTTTTTAGCTTTTAGATTAGAAGCCACTTTGTTAATAAACATTTGCCAATTTCTCATTTTTCAAAAGACACCAATTGAAATAATAGTATTTTATTTATTTTAGCATGTTCCTAGTCACTTTGCGTCCTAATTCATCTCATTAAGTTCTTTATTCTCACACTTTGATACTCCCTGTGGTATTTTACACATAAATTTATACACTACCACAGGGATTGGCAAGTCGGTTGTGAGAATCACATGGAGTAATGCAGTCCAGGCTTTAAATTAATAACAACGCTGCACCTGTGTGAGGTACTTATATTTCTATTTCAGGACCACAGTATAGATCGTTTATAAATCTACTGATTAATAACAAAAATTTTAATGATGAAATTTCAGACCTTACTGAAAGGATTAGTAGATGCACCATGATTAAAAATCTAACTTCAGGGAGGCGCCTGTGGCTCATCGAGTAGGGCGCCGGCCCCATATACCGAAGGTGGCGGGTTCAAACCCGCCCTCGGCCAAACTGCAAAAACAGAAAAATAGCCAAGCATTGTGGCAGGTGCCTGTAGTCCCAGCTACTCAGGGATTGCCTAAGAGAATTGCCTAAGCCCAGGAGTAGGAGGTTGCTGTGAGCTGTGCAATGCCATGGCACTCTACCAAGGGCGATGAAGTGAGACTCCGTCTCTACAAAAAAAAAAAAAAATCTAACTTTATGAAATGGTTTAAAACTAGGGCTAATTACACCCTTTATTGGAATCTTTAATATAATTAGCCTAATTTTTTCACTGGTTTGGAGAATCCTTTCTAAATAACTTCATCTTGCTTAGGAATGTTACGTGAAAGAAATTGATGCCAGTAAGGAGAACATTATTCTGATCAATAAGGCAGACCTATTGACTGCTGAGCAGCGGAGTGCCTGGGCCACATACTTTGAAAAAGAAGATGTCAAGGTTATTTTCTGGTCAGCTTTGGCTGGAGCTGTTCAGCTGAGTGATGACCCTGAGGTAACCGGGGGAACTTCAGATTGTGTTTCAGGGAGGACGATTTTAACTTTTGATTAATGTACTTTTTGTTTTACTTTTTCTTACTGAAGATTTGTGGGAATTGTTTTTGTTTCCCTATATGCTGTGATATTAGGGGAGAGTGAATCACAAGGCTACTTTCTCTGTGTGTTGGATAGTCAGACACTCCCAGTACTGCACACTGATACTAGCTGTAATTTTTAATTTTTAAAAAAACTAGGCAGGAAGTTGCATAGGAAGTTTCACTGTGACCTTGTAATTACTTTTAAGAGAAGTCAGAACAAAAGGATACCACTGAAGGATGTAGTAACTTCTTAGGACTTGGTCATTATTTCTTTTGACTTGGTTTTGAAAACAAACTAAGTAATCCTAAATTTAGGCATACCATGTTATCTTCTTTATCTTTTAACCCAAATTTTACAAAAATACTTTGGGCTTCATTTTTATTTTATAATAAAATAATAAATATGAAAAGAAATTAGTAATAAAATCCTAGAGCTAGAAGAGACTTAGAAGTAATTTCTTTCTTTTTCCCCATCCTTTTCTTTTCTCCTGTCTCTACTTATTAAATGTCTATTGACTAGTTAAGCTAACTTCATTGTAAACACACCAACAATTTCAACCTTTATCTTATAGCACATTTGAACCTGTAGTTAAACTTCTACGACACACTTAAATTATGTTGATCAAAAAGAAAGAGTATACTTACTGTGCTTTGAGCTTCTTTCAAAATAATTTAAGTAATGGTCTTTAAAAATTTTCAAGGCATACCAGTTGAAAATCCCTGCTATAACTCTTAAAGACACCTCACCATGCAGGCACTCCTCCTGCATGCCTGTCTGCTTGTGTCAGGATTATAGTTAAAACTGGCTGCACCCAATTAAATGTGTTATTTTAGATAGTTTTGCTTAAGGCGTATACAGAGGACCTCGTGTTTCTTGTGATCAGGATAGTCCTATTAATTTAGTTTCTGTTAATTCATTCCGTTTAGAGGACATAGTATACTCTTGGCTCATTAAACCTGTGAGCAACCCAGTTCCTCAAATAGACTTATTAAACACTTCATTCCTTCTTTACACATAGAAAAATATTTTGTTAAATTTTACATCATCTTAAAAAAAAAATAAATAAATAAATAAATAAAAATTTTACATCATCTTAAGGATAGCACCATTTCTCTTAAATTATACGTTAACAGTTTAGGACCAAGGTATAGTTAAATGTGCAATTTGGTTTTGAATCTAACTTTGAATCATCTGTGGATTTTGTGTGTTTATCCTTCTATATATGCTTTCAAGTCATTGATACATTTTTAAAACAGGATAGGACCAAGGCTAGAGCTCTTGGACCTTTTTGTAGACTTAAAAATCAGCACTGTGTACTGAGCATTTTTTTTTTCTTTTTAGAGACAGAATCTCACTTCATCGCCCTGGGTAGAGTGCCATGGCGTCACACAACTCACAGCAACCTCCAACTCCTGGGCTTAGGCGATTCTCTTGCCTCAGCCTCCTGAGTAACTGGGACTACAGGAGCCCGCCACAACACCCGACTATTTTTTGTTTTTGCAGTTCGGCCCAGGCCAGGCTTGAACCCGCCACCCTCAGTATATGGGGCCACACCCTACTCATGGAGCCACACTCGCTCAGTGTACTGAGCATTTTAATATGAATATGGATATACACAAGATTA
>CAUYON010048794.1:0-19228 GCA_963573935.1 Arctocebus calabarensis
TGCCCCCTTCTATCATCTCCTGATTCAGCAGGAAGCAGTTAGATAGCGTCTTCGCCCCTTTTCCCTAACAGCAGTTGGAGTTTCTACTCAGAGAGGGAGAATTGATGCAGGACAATTGGCGCCCTAGCCAGCTCAGCGGGGCTGGCGGACCTTCTACCTCCTCCTTGGCAGTGTCTGTGGTATGGCAGCCAGCTGAAGAGCCAGCAGGCTGGATGGCAGGCAAGGAGGGGGACCTCCAACCTCCACCAGAGGCTCCAATTGCCAAAAAGACTGAACAACTGCTGAGGAGACACCTGTGCCTTGGTGTCTCCTTCACTTCACATTTAGGACTAAATGTGGAACTCCCATCTCCTATGCCTAGGTCAATTTCTTGTGAATTTCCTAGGCCTCAATTCCATGAATGGACTGTATCCATTCATTGATACATTCATTCACCTTGCCCCTGGTGGAAGGGACTGTATTCATTTGTTTCCGGCCAGGGAACCCATGCACCTGTGTGTACCCTGTGACTAAAGGCCTAAAGGAGGGGATGGGGAAAGACTGGGAGAGAGACGGAGAGAGCTTCTCTCTCCCCACTGGAGTTATCTCCCTCTACCAGGAGCTTTAGTGTTTTCTGTGAATAGATTCTGTCTTATACTGGGGGGGTGGGGGTGAGGGGAAATAATGTAATGAAGAATAATAAAGTACATGTGAAGTGAAAAAAAAAAAAGAAGCTCATCAGCTGAGAAGCTCTTTTGTTCTTTCTCAGGCTCAGATCATTGTTAGTTACTATATATGGTGAAAATTTCAATGGATTTCCCCATTGCAATTATCTGGCCAATAAATGTTTATCATTCATTTTGCTTCCTCTCCTGCTCAGCAATGCTTTGAGATACACTGTGGAAGAATCCCCTTGAGTTGTTCATAATGTAATCAGTAATCTTGGAATGCTGCTTTCTTCACCTCATTATTATACCCGAAACGTTTTGGTAGTCATTAGTAATGCAAACATTCATTTTCAGTAATCATTCATTGTGAGTTCCAAAATCCAGATGTTTTTCCAGGTGTGTATATAATGTTCTCCTCTCTTGCTGAAAATCTCTAATTTGTCTGCTATCTTTCTGCACAGCCATAACTATTGTGGCTCATAGTCAATGCCTTATCATTCCATTGAATTTCTGAATTAAAAAAAAAACTATACTTTATTACCTTTACTCACTTGGTGAGAGCCTCTTTGCATATTCTTGTTTTCTATCGGTATATCTTCTTGGTGTGGAGAGCAGGTCATTTGTTCATTTTAAAATCAGGTTGTTCAATTTTCTTCATGTTCAGTTTTAAGGGTCCTTTGTATATTTAGGGTAAGAATCCTTTTTCAAATATGTCTTTTGCAAATATTTTCTCCCAGTCTGTGGCAGATTTGACTATTTAGATTCAACACCAAAGGCATAATTCATGAGAGAAAGAATGGATAAGCTAGACTTCATTAAAATTAAAATTTTCTGCTCTGAGAATAGATACTGTTAAGAGAATAAAAACACAAACCACACACTATGAGAAACATCTGTACCTATCACTCAACTTTGTCGTAAACCTAAAACGGCTCTAAAAAAGCTAAAGTATTTAAAAGAAAAATAAAGTCTATGGATCTTTTTAAAAAAATTATGGTCATACCCAAGGTCATCTGGGTTTTCTTCTATTTTCTCTTCTAGGAGTTTTACAGTTTTGTGTTTCATATTTAAGTCTAGAAAGCATCTTGAGTTAATTTTTTGTGAAGGTTGTAAGGTCTGTATCTCCATATTAATTTTTTTTTTTTTTGCATCTGGATGTTTAGTTTTTCCAGCACCATTTGTTAAAAAGACTATCTTTTTCCTGTTATATTACTTTTGTTCCTTTGTCAAAGATCAGTTGACTATATTTATGTGGATCTATTTCTGACTTTCTATTCTGTTCCATTGATCTGTCTAATCCTTCACTAATACCATGCTGTCTTGATTACTGAGCTTTTTAGTATGTGCTGATGTTAGATGGTGTCAGTTCTCTGACATTGTTCTTTCCCTTCAACATCATATTGGCTGTTCTGGGTCTTTTACTTCTCCATACAAACTTTGGAATCAGTTTGTTACTATCCACAAAATAACTTGGTTGGATTTTGTTTAGGAAAGCATTGAATCAATAGGTCAAGGTAGGAAGAACCAGTATCTTTTCTTTTTCTTTCTTTCTCTTTCTTTCTTTCTTTCTTTCTTTCTTTCTTTCTTTCTTTCTTTCTTTCTTTCTTTCTTTCTTTCTTTCTTTCTTTCTTTCTTTCTTTCTCTTTCTTTTTTTTTTGAGACTGAGTTTCACTATGTCACCTTTGGTAGAGTGCTGTGGCATCACAGCTCACAGCAACCTCCAACTCTTGGGCTTAAGCAATTCTCTTGCCTCAGCCTCCCAAGTAGCTGGGACTACAGGTGCCAGCCACAACACCCACTTATTTTTGGTTGCAGTTGTCACTGTTATTTAGCTGGCCCAGGCCAGGGTTGAACCCGCCAGCCTCAGTGTATGTGGCTGGCGCCATAACCACTGTGTTATGGGCACTGAGCTGAGAACCAGTAGCTTGATAACGTTGAGTCTTCCTATCCATGAACAGGGAATATTTCTTCATTTCATTCTTCTTTGATCTTTGTTATCAGTATTTTGTAATTTTCATCATATAGATCTTGTGCATATTTTTTGTTAGATTTATACCTAAGCATTTCATTTTCTTTGGTGCTAATATAAATGAGCACATGTTTGTTTTTAGTATACAAAATTACAACTGATTTTTGTATGTTGATCTTCTACTCTTCTTCCTTACCTAGCTTATTAGGGCTTATTCGCTCTAGGAAGTTTTTCTTTTTAGTAGCTTCTTTGAAATTTTCTATGTAGGCAGCCATGCCTTTCACCCTCTCAAATCTCTCTCTCTTCTATTTTTCTCTACCTCCTTTTTGCATTGTATGCAACTTCTAATACTATGTTGAATAAGAGTGAGGAGAATGTGCACATTGTGACGGTATATAACACACCCCTGGGTGAGTGGCTCTTCTACAAATGAAACTTTACCCTGGAAGTGAGAACAATGTGACATAAAAAATTGTACCCTCATTAATTTGAAAAAATAAAAATCCTCAAAAAACAAAGCAAACAACAACAACAACAACAACAACAACAAAGAGTGAGGAGAATGGATGTCCTTACCTTGTTCCTGATTTTGTAGGGAAAGCATTTATCATTCATCATGAAGTACAATGTTAGCTGTAGGTTTTTTCAGATGCCTTTTTTGTCAAGTTGAGGAAATTCCTGCTTTATTTCTAGTTTGTTTAAAGTTTTCATCATGGATGGATGTTGGATTTTGTGAAATTCTTTTTTATGCATCAATTGATATGATCATGTAATTTTTCTTCTTTAAGCTGTTGATGTGATAGATTACAATAATTGATTTTCAGATGTGTAAAACAGCCTCGTATACCTGGAATAAATCTGACTTTATCATAGTATATAAATTTACACATTGTTATATTCTGTTTGATACTATGTTGTTGAAGATTTTTGCATTTAAGTTCAGGAAAGACGTTGGTGTGTAGTTTTCTCTTTCATTTTTTTGCATACTCTTTATCTGGTTTTGTTACCAAGGTAACGGCTCCATAAAATGAGATGGGAAGTATTCCCTCCTCTTTTATTTCCAGAAGAGATTGTATAAAATTGGTGTTAATTCTTTTTCAAAGGGATTGCATAAAATTGTTGTTTGCTAAAATTCTCCAGTGAGCCTGAATATCTCAAGCATCCAAGCCTTCCTCCTCCTTTTTCATACTCAGATAAAGGTTTGTGCTTCCTCTTCCGTCTGGTCTGCACCCCTCAAGCTGCCTGCTGCAGCAATTGGGACTCAAAGCCTCTACCAGGATGGACTGATGGGCTTGAGGAAGAAACTTCACATGCCTGCTTGGCTTTCTGAGCAGAAGGCAGGACTGGGCAGGGCTCCGCTTCTCACTGCCCTGGAGACTTCTAGTGACCCCTTCTGCCAATGTTCCATGTGCACTCAACCCTCTGCAAAATTTTAGCAGTGGTTACTTCTAGATGGCCGCACCAAAGACTATTTTCCTGCATTATAATTTCATGGTTTTCAACAATTTTTTTCCCTCCATTGGGTGGGTAGCATTTTTGAGTGGTAATAAATTTAAAAGACAGATTGAGCCTCTGTTTCCTCTGAGGATGGGAGCTAAGATGGGTGCTGTGTCCATCCCTGTGACGTGGATGTGAGACCTTTCCTTGAATAAAGGGCTGCAGAACAGACATGGCCCCGGGGAGATTTTGTCAGCTGGTGGTTATACCAGTCTAGTTTTCTAAATTCTGCCTGTTCTGGGGTGAAACTGAGAAAATGCTCCCAAAAGAAATTCTGTGGGAACAGGTGGCGAGAGCACAGTAAGCAGGCTGAGCACCCTGCACGAACACCCGAGGCCTCAGTCACGTGTAAGGCCAGCAGCAGGGACAGCAGTAGGGACAGCAGCGAGAGGCGGGACGGGCATTGTGGTGGTCCCAGAGCCTTCTCTGTCTGTCCTGGAGAAGCCCTGGACTTGGTGTTCTGAAAAGAGGATAGCTGCTGTTTCCATGACATCAGAGGAAAGGGACTGTGATGAGAGGAAAGGTCAGGGGACTGAGACACTTTTTTGCTTTGTGATTATAAAATTGGATCAACAAGGTTGCTGCCAGCTGAGAAGCTGCTGCTGGAAATGTCCAGTCTCGCTCGGGTTGGGGGCTTGAAACCCCCAGGCATGAGCTCCTCCTGAGCCTCATCCTGTCTCAGAGGTCCTCTCCAGCCTCACGGCCCTTGCCTATCCAGGGGCTTCAGAGACACAGGCTGAGCCAGGGGCTCCTGGAACCTGTGATGGGCAGGCCTGGGTCTGCCCTGCGTGAGTTCAACATTCGGGCCTCACTGCGCTGCACAGCTGCAGGAGGAGACCTCTCTACAGCCTCATCTTCTTGATGTGAAGTTGGACTTTACAAGGGCTCCTTCCCCCAACTCCTGAGGTGTCATAGGGGAAAAATGAGCCCCAGTACCGTGTCTTCTGTGGACTCCTGGCTTTTCAGTGGATCTCCAGGAGGCACGTCCTTTCTCCTTCCTGGAGAAGAATCAAGTGGTGGTGATTTGTACTTTACAGGATGGGGGGCTCTGCAGGGAAGGCGAAGCCATGAGGAACTCTCTCCAAGGGAGAGCAACATGCCTGGAAATACCTGGGAGGGACAAGGCTGCCTCTCCTGTCTGGGCTGGGTCTGTCCCTCTCCTGTCTGGGCCAGCGCTGGGGGAGCGAGTGGAGGGACAGAGGAACTGCTCCCAGAAGGAGGGAAGAGCAAGCAAGTTGGCCTCCTGTCCCAGCTTTAGGATGGGCTTTCCTCTCAAGCACAAAGGTTGTGTTCGGGGACTCTCAGCCTTCACTTGGCTGGTGCCAGAGCATCTGTGGCCAGGCCTTGGCCTCTAGGGCTGTTTCCCCATTGCTTTCTCATGACCCCTGCCTCTTCCTCAGGGTCTGACTAGACATCAGGGCCAGGAGAGGCTTTAGAACAGGAGGTTGCTGAGCAAGGCTTGAACACCCTCTGTGAGATGACAAGACACCCTTCCCCTTGTTATGTCACCGTCCAATCCTGCTGTTCTGGAAGGAGGAATCCCATGCAGGGATGCCCATCCATGGTCCTGCTAAGAAGTGGACAAGAACATTCCCCCAGCCTTCATCATCCCACACTTCCCCCACCTCTTCTCCCCTTCCATTGGACTCTAAGCTCTTTGGAGGGTTCCAAAAGCACCAGCTTTGGAAGCAGATGCAATCGAGGTTCAAATCCTGAATCCAACTTCCAGTAGCTGAGGAATCTTGAGCCCATCATGCAGTCTCATATATTCTGCACTTTTCTTGACATCTTCATTTGCATACCTCAAATATTCAAATCTGACATCTGCACTCATGGATCTTGTCTTTTCCCACTCCACAGCATTATCCACCCAGTTAGTCAAACCAGGAAGAGCCCACATCCTACAATCCTCACTCACCCGTTCATATCGCTCCCTTTCAGGCCCATTCAATTAACCTTCTAAATCTCTTTCTCCATCTCCATCATCATCTCTGAATGAAAATAACTACCTCCTAACTCGGTTATCCCATCTGCATTGGTCCCCCATAATCTCTTTCTGCCACTTCAGCCAGAGTGGTCTTTTAATAACACAGATCTGTTTACACCCCTCTCTTACATAAATGCTTTTGTGGATTCTTTGTTCTTGTAACATACACACCCCATCCTCCATGACTGACTTGCTCCTCCACCTTTCCCATACCTACCTTTTCTTCCCAGGCCGAGTTCCCTGGGAGACAGACTCTGAGCTCAAGATGAGCAAGCTGGTCATTTTTCAAGGAGTCCTTTTAGGATGCTTTTTAGGGAAGTAGGATTGGATAGAAGGAGAAGTTGAGTTGCAGTGAAGTCTCAGTGAAGACCTCACCTGGCTTCACACAGAGCTTGGGACCAGGATGTGCCTTCAGAGTTGTTGTGAGCAGAGGTGAGAGAGCGGGACCTTTATACCACCAGGTTGATGAGCTGTTGGGAATGGCCCATTCCCAGACATGACCCAAGCAGGGTGGCTTTCTTTAGCTGAGGCAAGCCCAAGGAAGGTTGGGAGCTGAGGATGATCTTCTGCAGCCTGGTACTTCAGCACATCCACTATGGTCCCCGTAGGAACATCTTCCACTGGGCTCAGGGTTCATATTCACTCACTCACAGTCAGGTCCTCCATACAACCCACCCCCCCAGGGTAACCCAAAGTTCTCTGACCATGCCTAGTCTCGCCTGCGCTTTACTAACTGGGTAAGTTTAGGTCAAGTGTTATGGGGGACTGAGGAGCAGCTTTCTCGGGGCTCTCTGACTGCCTGGGTCTGTAGTAAGCTCTGGTCAGGTGACAGAAAAAGGACCAGAGGAAAGGAAACCTCAGGCCTGTGAAGTGAGATTAAACCTGGAAGTGTTAACAAATTCTCCCCACAGTGTATTTCCTTGAATTGTTCCCCAAGCGGGTACAAGAGGCAAAGAAACCTGGCTAGGGACAAGATGTTGAAATTATTTTCTTTCTTTCTTTTTTTTTTTTTTTTGGTAGAGACAGAGTCTCACTTTATTGCCCTCGGTAGACTGCCGTGGCGTTACACAGCTCACAGCAACCTCCAACTCCTGGGCTTAGGCGATTCTCTTGCCTCAGCCTCCCGGGTAGCTAGGACTACAGGCATCTGCCACAATGCCCGGCTATTTTTTTTGTAGCAATTTGGCCGGGGCCGGGTTTAAACCTGCCACCCTCGGTATATGGGGGCAGTGCCCTACCCATGAGCCACAGGTGCCACTCAAAATTATTTCTTAGACATACTTTTAGATTTGCAGGAAAATTGAGATGATAATATAGAGTTCCCATATATTCCCACATAGTTCCCCCTCTTTTAATATCTTAGCAATAGTATGATACATGTGTTACAATTAATGAACCCATTGATATATCATGATTGCACAAAGTTTGTAGATTTTTTAGATTTCTTTCTTTCTTTCTTTCTTTCTTTCTTTTTTTTAACCTAATGTCCTTCTTCTGTTCCAGGATCCCATGTTACATTTACTTGTCATATCTCCTTGGGCTATTCTTGGCTTTGACAGTTTCTCAGACTTTACTTGATTGTGGTGATCTTTCCAGATTGTTTTTTTTGAGACAGAGTCTCAAGGTGTCACCCCAGGTAGAGTGTTGTGGTGTCACAGCTCACAGTAGCCTCAAACTCTTAGTCTTAAGCGATTCTCTTGCCAAGTAGCTGGACTACTGGCGCCTGCCATAATGCCTGGCTATTTTTTGTTATAGTTGTCATTTTTGTTTGGAGGGCCTGGGCTGGATTCAAACCTGCCATGGCATCTCAGCCTCTTGAGCTACAGGTGCCAAGCCAACCTTGCCAGGTTTGAGACATACTGAGCAGGATATTACAGGATGCCTCTTGCTAGGAATTTGTTTGATACTTTTTACATGATTAGATGGGGGTTATGGGTTTTGGAGAGCAAGGTGACCGAGGAAGAGTGTCTCTTTCATATCATATCATATCAAGAATACATGCTATTGACATGATTTATGATTATGGATATTTATCTATGACTGTTGATGAACACTTGATCACTGCCTTTATCGGATTTCCACACTGTCAATTTACTTTTTCCTTTATTTCCTCACTGCACTTTTTGGAAGGAAATCACTATGCACAGCACACGCTTGAGGAAAGGAGGATGGAGAACACTTATAAATTATCTGGGACTCCTCTGCACAGATATTTTCTCTTCTCCTTCATTTATTAATTTATTCAATAATTTATTTATGTCATTATGGATTCATAGATATTTATTTTATATTGTGGGTTATAACCCAATGCTATTTTATTTATTTTGTTGCCGAAATTGTTCCAGCTTTGGCCACTGGGAGCTCTTTCAGTTGGTTGACAAACTCCAATCAGTGTGGGTTTGGGTTTGGGGATTTGGGGGTATATTTTTGCTTTTTATTTTTTGGACTTTCTTACTTTCTTAAGGATGTTGAATTTTTGATGGGATGTTTTAAAAAGAAGGAAGAAAGAGTAGTCTTTAAAGAAAAAGCTTGGGAATATAATTTGCAAGTGAGGTGACCGAAGGAAAGAGTTTTATTTTGAAATCCATCATCTAATAGAAACCAATGGCCTCAATGATATAGTCATTTATTTATCAAAATGTCTGATGGCCTATTACATGGCAACCACGTTTTGCAAACTGAGGATACATATAGTCTCTTCCATGTTAGGACTGGCATTCTATTTGGGGAAGACAGACAAATGCAAGCAGTTCTCATTTTAGTGCTGACACATGTGATCCTGACTGGGACAGGGTGGCGACGTGGGGAGAAAGTGTGCTGGTTATGGATGTGACACGGTGGAGTGATGGAGCAGGCTTCAACTGGCTCCTGGGGGGCCGTTGTAAGATTTCAGTTTTTCAGTCTGTTAAGCTGTTGGTAACTTGAAACTGACCACATTGGGAGTATTTACACTACAGAAATTGAGAAGGACCACAAATCAGGCTTCTTTTAAAGTTGTGTTCACAAATCAGGCTTCTTTTAAAGTTCTGTTCACATTTAACATTTACCAGTGGACATGTGCACTTTGAAGGCAGAATTGAACATGGGGTGTAAAGAACAAAGAAATGAGCTGCAAGGCTCTTAGACTGTCACAGCATTGCCACCATGAGCCAGAGGACTGGATGGACACAGGGGGACAGAAAAACTGGTGCTCCCATCACAGACACAGGACGGAAAACTATTCTTTCTGGGTTTGAGGAGAAGGGCATTAAGGCAAAGAGGAAGGAGAATAATTTTTCCTCTTAAGGTTGGATAGGGTTTCCCACCTTCGGTATTCAGAAGACAGTGGACAAGCTCAGCATGGCTGGGTGGTTGGGGTAGGGTGGGAACCAGAGACAGAGAAACCCCTGAGAGCCCGGCCGGGAGTCTGGTATAGGCCCGTCCCGTGGTGATGGATGAGACTGTTCTCAGACGCTGATGTTCGGCTTTTTTCTCCCCTTCTAGGGAGGTGTCCTGAGTCGGTCCTCCAGCCTGATCCCCTGGCCCATACAAGAAGACTAAAGAAGACCTGGCCCTGGGGCATCAAGGACCGACTGTGCTGACACAGGAGCCTGAGACATTTGGAGCCAAGTCTGTGGAAGGTTCTCGCTGGCTTCTTCTCTCAGGCTGAGCCCCTCAAGGAAGGAAGGCGCTGAAGAGAAACATTCCACATTTAACCATCTCTCTGCCCCTCCTTCCTGAGAGCCTGTTATGTCCCCAGTGCTGGTCTCCTCCTGAGAAGCCTGTTTCAGGCAGATGTGTGCCTTGAGTTGGACTTTGCCATCTCAACCCCACTCCCAAGTCCCAACTCCTTTTCCTGAGTTGTGACTCCCTGTTCCAAGTTCCCTTGCTGAGTCCCTTCTGCTCTGGTACCTGGAGGGCGAGCCTGGGAACAACTCTTAGAGCAGCCTGTCTGGGGCTTCCCACCCACTTTACAATGGGGATAGTTTTGGCTTCATGGACCCCAAAGGTCAAGTAACCTAGACATGGCCTTCAAGGGAGGCCACCACACAGCTTCCCCTCACCCACTTCCCTCAGCTCACGTCCTCCATGGGACCCTGAAGGTATTGTGGACACCCTTTGAACACCCCAGCCATCTCCTACAGCACCCACACACTTCCTCACAGTTGGGAGTCTCTAAGAGCATTCTGAGACTCCCAAGGGCACCAAGGCAGGTGTGTCACCTTCTGTAAAGTACACTGGTCTGACACTGTGTGGCAGGTGCACTGGCCCCCTCCTGGCCTTGCCCTCTCTCCCCCACACTTACAGTCAGGCCTTCTGCTTCCTGTGGACTTAGACAGCAGCCACAACAGCCATCAGCAGCATCTCGGAGCCCAGGAGGAAGGCTACCAGTGCTGGGTCTGCAAATCAGAGCACAGGAGGAACCAATGAGAGGGGCTACCCAGGAGTCCATCCCAGGGGCCTCCATCTGAGGCTACTGAGATCCATCTGTGCCCTGAAGCTTTTGAGTCTGCACCCTACCATGCTGCAGCTCAATGAAGAAGGCAGGATAGGGGCTCCACATTCTCCTCTCTCAGTCCGTCCCAGGCTGGCTGGAACACACCCTGGTGAGTCAAGGGAATGGGTCTAAGGCTTGGGAGGGCCTCCAGCCCCACCTAGTGCACCTGCCCCACCATCAGGTATTTCTGCAGGACATAGACAGTTCTAGGAAACAAATGTTTAGTGTCTTTGCCATTTTACAGTTTTTGTCATTAAATGAAACATACATATTAGAATATGTTTTCTACAAATTAAATGGTGCTGGCAGGTCCGTAAGGGCAGAGTGGAAACCTCGGCATCTGTGGCTGCTGCACTGGTGGATGCTGGCCCTTCTCAGCTCAGGGGCTTTCTAGGACCTTCTTGTCCTTGATGAGAGCTGCACTGCCCAAGTGCACTTCTAGGGATGAGCCCATCTTGCCCAAAGGCTGGGAGAATCAGGAGTATGAAGGCTCAGCCTCCTCCTCTGAAGTGAAAACAACTGTATAGGACTCTCCCTCAA
This sequence comes from Arctocebus calabarensis, assembly GCA_963573935.1. Lineage (NCBI taxonomy): Eukaryota > Metazoa > Chordata > Mammalia > Primates > Lorisidae > Arctocebus > Arctocebus calabarensis. Next base: position 11,118 of record CAUYON010048794.1, read on the forward strand.
GCAGCTGAGTCTTTGTCACACCTGGGTGGCACAGCATCTCCCTCTTCAGCTCCTGTGTCCTCACACCCTCAGACGTGTCCACTCTGATGGAACTCCTCGATGTTTTCTGCTTTCTTGTATCCTTCTCAGAGTCTGTGTCTCAAGAAAATGGACCTTGGGGAGAGCAGACTCTACAATGCAAGTTTGCAATCTGTTCCCTCATCTGCTGGCTGGCAGTGGGACTCCAAGCTGGTGGCGAGTGGACCCCAGGCTGGCCCTGGGTTGTGGTGGTTGGGGGTGCAATTGATAAAACCTTCACTCATAGAGAACTGGGATGGGGTAACCATGGAAGGGAATCCCTTAACATCAGACATTTGAAAACAAATTGGAAAATGGTAGTTATTGGTTCTATGGAATTGGATGGCTGTCACTGGGCACTAATCCTTTGGACAGAGACAATGAGAAGTTGAGGGGTTAAAGCCAGAGGGCTTCTTGGTGGCACTGGAGGTTCTCATCCTCTGATAGAGGATTGGATCGTGGACATCATCATAAGGGGAGGAGTGCTATGAAGAAGGTTATATTCTGGACATCTGACATTTAAGGATGAGGCCCTGATGGGAATCTGTAGGACCCTGATGTGGGAGCAGGTAATTGGGTACACAGCTATTATTTAATTAAAAAAAAGTATGCAAAGATGTTCAGTCGACTTCTGGGTTGCTGACGGCAAGTGTAGCTGCACAGCTCCTTATCTCAATACAAAAAGATAAAAAAGGGAAAAGTTAATTCTATTAAAAGCAAGCATTCATTGTTCTTAGAAGAGAGAATGCTACAGGGCAAAAACAACTATGAGTCAGAAGAGGAAGATCAGAAAAGTGTGGTGCACAATCTCTCCCTAGGCTGCCATCATGTCATCACCCAGCCATAAGAAACAGTGCAGGATCCTAAGCAGGGTTATTTAGAAATAGCCCCAGTACTATCAGATCCACCCTATGGGTGAGAAGACTGAAAAAAATGTTCTGCACTTGCAGCTGATTAAGCTGATCATGCTTCTTTCCTCATGGGGGCCTGGTGTGCAGTGGCTGCAGACTGCAGCCTCCTTGGTAGTGGATGCAGCCTGTTGCTTGTATGGGTTACTCTAAGTGACCTTGGAGACATTCCTTTCCAATAGAAGTTCATGTGTTAGACTTTGTGCTGTCCCCAATCTAGGCTCCAGACAGGTATGTGTGGTGCCTTTGGAAAGCCCGAGGGCACTGTGGCCAGGATTCACATTGGCCAAGTCATCCTGTCTATCTGCCCTAAACTACAGAACAAGAATCATGTGATTGAGGCCCTTCGCAGGGCCAAGTTCAAGTTCCCTGGTCGCCAGAAGATTCACATCTCCAAGAAGTGGGGTATAACCAAGTTTAACCAAGACGAATTTGAAGACATGGTGGGTGAGAAGTGACTCATCCCAAATGGCTGGGGGGTCAAATATGTCCCCAGTTGTGGCCCCCTGGACAAGTGGTGGGCTGTGCATTCATGAGGACTTACACTGTGTTGCCCATCATTTGCACCTACCAACAATAAATCCTACTTCCTGTCAAAAAAAAAAAAAAAAAGAAAAGAAAGAAAGAGAAAAAGAAAAAGTGTCCTGCAGATCGGAGCACAAATTTCAAGGGATTTTAGAGCAAGGAATTTCAAAGTGCACCTGATTTAAAAGGGCTGGCACAAAAGCCCTGAGACCTGTAAATATGGTACCTTACACGACAAAAGGGACATTGATGATGTGATTAAATGAAGGATCTTGAGAAGGGGGGTCATCCTGGTTTATCCTGGGCATCGGATATAATCACATGGGTCCTTAGAAATGAAAGAGGGAAAAAGATTACCCAAAACAAACAAACAAAAACCCCCAAACAACAGCAACAAAAAAGAAGTGAAAGAGGGAGATAGAGTCAGTCAGAGAAGATGTGAGGATAAAAGCAGAGTTCAGAGTGAAGTGGAACCATTCACCAAGGGATGCCAGAAGCTTCTGGAAACTGGAAAAGGCAAAGAAGGGGATTGCCCTTTGGAGCCTCCAGAAGGAATGCAGCTCTGCTGGCCCATTTTAGACTCCTGGCTTCTCTAACTACAAGATAACAAATTTTCACGGTCTTAAGCTATTGAATTGTTGGCAATTTCTTACAGAATAAACAGAAACCCAATATAAGGAGGCAGGAATTTTTGAAAGAACAGACGTGATTAAAAGGACAGGTATGACTTAAAGTGCATACCTTTGGCAGGGAACAGCACAAAGAAAGAAGTTCTTTTTTAGCCATAGATTTGTTGGGGAAGAGTGAAAAGTAGGGGACAGAGGGAAGTTTAGGATCCTAAGAAAGAGTCAAAGAATTAAAGAATTCAGAACATTTCCCGCTCTCCAAACAAGGTAACACACTCCAAATGCTATTAACAAACCTGGATTATGCCATCCTGAGAGAGGCCTATTAAGCTGGAAATATTGTAAAATACTGTAACCCCAAGATAAAACAGGGCATATTACTAAAGACTCTGCAGACATCACGAGAACGATAATGGGGTTTTATGACCATTACACAGAGTTGTGACTACTTAGATAAAGTGGACAAAAGATTCTTTAAAAAAGCACAGCCTGCTAAATTCACCAAATATAGATTGAGTGAAATTTAGAATTTAAAATCATTCAACAAAGATGTCGAAGTCCAGATGTTTTACAGGACAATTCTACCAAGCATGTAAGGATGAATTAAAACCAATTTTTGTGCTCAGAAAAATGGTTGTAAAAGAAATCTGCGGAAATTTGGATGTATACTGCATTTTAAACAATATGTGTATATGAGGGATTTATTTCAATAATTTTAACAAAGTAAAGATTAAAAAGTTAAAATATTATTAACTTGATAATATTGGTTTTGTAATGAAAAATTCTTAGTCATATGCCCACCCGATTGTGGAATCTGCCTGCACCTGCGTGTGCAAACATGATGAGCTATCAGTAGACAGGACTGTGCACCCTCCGTACACCTGTTATTGTGAGGGAAATTGCCCTGCACTTCCTATCTTTCCTCTTCCAGCAGCCAGAGGCATGGACCAAAGATGCAGTGCCTCATCAGAGGAGGCCACTGCTGAGGGCGTGTTGGAAGGAGACTGGGCCTTTAGCAGAGTACCCTCCTAGTGTTACATGAAGAGGAAACAAGGTAAATTTTGATCATAGATAGAAGATTTCCAGCCAACTTCAGGTCTTTGGAATAATGCCCAGCTGAAGCTGATCATTCCTCTAATTAGCACAAATTTGCTTTTGAGGCATATGGTGGCTCTCTCCTGAGGCATTCAGATTTACCTTTATTATTTTATACCCATCGCCTGATCTAATGGCAGGAGGTCTTCAAGAACACCCTCCCATTGCTCCCCGAGTCCTGGTTCTTCCTGTAAAAGTAAAAATCATTAGGGGGCTGAAATAGGAAAGGGCATCACAGATGAACAGGAACGTGCATGTAGTGCATATGCAGAGAGGGCTTGTGGTTACTGCTGGCCCATTATCACAGAGCAGGACACAGAGGGGACACAGCTGGGGCTGGTATTACCATCTTCACTGAACCATGTCAAACTTCACTTCCCTTTTTGAATTTCATACATCAGGTACTGCACTCTGCTGGAGTCAGGTTGCAGATATGGATGGAAAAGTTAAGGATGGATCAGCGACCAGGTAGAGTCAGAGTAGGGAGGAGGGGTGGGCTGAGAAGGAATAATGGGGACACAGCAAATGTCAGGCGGAGAAGGCAAGAGGAAGGACATCGTGAATAGGTGACCCACTCCCTTGCATTTTTCCTCCTGTAATATACGTTTATGTCAAAAGATGTACCAAAGTGTGCACCAAACCCTTAGCGGTAGTGACTTTTGGAATCTGGGATTTGGGAGATGAATTGACTATAAACTTCTACTTTTTATTTATAGACTTCGAGATAATTTTATACAAGCATGCATTCTACTTTTAACATTTAAAAAAAGATAAAATTTTAAAGTTTTTAGTAACCTCACTAGGGATGGTGTCTGTGGCCTGCTCCTTTGGTCTCACAGAGCAATCCAGGGCATGGCTTCTGCTGACTGGAGGTTGCCCGTCATGCTCCACCTGGCAGGTGAGCACCACGTTGTCTCTGTGGGCAGAAGAGGTCACCAGGATCCAGTTGTATGTACCATCCTTGTTCTTTATGGAGGTCGAGGCTGTTTCTGTTAGGGAGACATTTCCATTCTCCAACAAGGTCAGCTGTAGTTTCTCAGGGTAGAACCTCTCCACCTGGCAGGTGACAATCACCTGGTTCCCTGCCATCATGGGCTGTTGGGTAACCTCCAAGGTGGGTGGAACTGAAATGGCACAGGGCAGAACTCTGACTTTATGGCACAGGCAGGTCACAGTTCTAGGTATGCAGTAGGTGCTCAAATATTAAGGGTACACTTTGCATATGAGTAAAAGTGCTAAGTTCAATGCTGGGCACACAGTAGGTGTTCAAGAATTGTGACACCTATTAGGGTATTACTGAGTGAAATCAATAAGCACCGTCCCTGGGGTGCAGTGAGAATGTAGTAACTGTAGCAAAACAGGTGAAACTGCCAAGCACAAGGGGCGTGGTTTGTGCCACCAGCAGGTGCTCAGTAACTGCAGTTGCTATTGGTGAAATCAACAAATCTACCAGGCACAGTGCTTGGCACATGCTGGGTGTTTGCCTGGCAGGTGCCATCAGAATGAGAGTAAGTGAGAGGCACATCTGGGCATGTGGTAGGTGGGCCAGACAATTAGGAATTAGATTCCAGGTAGTTTAAGTCTTGGAGCAAAAGCAGCTGGTCCCCAGAAGCCATGCCCTGGAGGTCTCTCCCACCTGAAGGAGCCGCCCTGGTGATGTTACTACAAAGTTTCACATTTTACCTTTTAAAAAATGCTTAAATTAGTATCCATGATTGTTATAAAACAATCTAGAAGACTATTAAGTATAATACAGTTTTCAAGTCAGCTCATCCCTCCAAACTCCACTGGCTGCAGGCTGTGAGGCCAGATGTGGGCTCTGGCTGTGTGTGGGCTCCTCTGCCTTGGATGGTCTCCGACAGGTCGGCAGTCCCACGAAGAGGGGCCCCTTGCAAGGTGACGTGGGCCACCTCACAGATGACCTGAGAGTGGACGTCTCCGGGGTCCAGTGCCACCCTGGCTGTGCTGTGTACATTGTAAAAGGCCTTTTTTCCCGCAGGGTTCACGGTGGTCTGGACATCCGAGAGTTCGTTCTTATTTTTGAACCACTTTAGGGTGATATTTTGGGGGGAGAAGCCATTGGACTCACAGGTGAAGGTCACCATCTGCTTAGCTGTGGCTCTTGCTGCAGGACCCGATACCACGGGGACAGAGGGTTTGACTAAAAAGGAGCATTCATAAACAGGAGATGTGATTGCAATGACCATCACTAGCGATAAGCATGTGACACTGTCAAGGAACTTCAAAGACATTATTTTTTAATCCTATGATAACACTGGGAAGTGGCCTCCTTATCCTCACCTTACAGACCAGGACACAAAGTCTCTGAGGTGAGAGTCCAGCTTGAGGTCAAACAGAGAACAGGGTGGACAGCACCCAGCAGGAATTCTCTCTGAACAGGGTGATTTCCCCCAATCTCAGCCTTGGGACAAAATTAGTTTGGTCTCTTAATAGTAACTGTTCCTAGCTGGCCTTCCTTGACACCTTGCCTACCCCCAAGAAAGCGTTTACAGAAGTCAGTACAGGGAACCGATGACAATGTGGCACTACTGTGGGAGCTGGCACAAGGCTGAACAGCCCACCAAAGGGGTGGCCTGGCACATCCAGCTCCTCATCTGTGGTATGGGACAGCAGCATCTCTCTGTCCCCGGGCACAGCAAGGCAATGGAAGCAGTTTCGCTTTGGATAAATCATGGAAGAAGCGTCACAAAAATAAACACCATTTATCTTTAGCCTGGACTCTATGTACATCTAGGGGTTTCCATTCAGGTATTTATGACTCAAGTCTATATTTTTCATCCTTTCCACAAATATTCCTGTGTCATCTGTGAAAGAAAATGAAGTAATTAAGGCTAAGATTTGAAAGTGGAGTTGGGAAGTTGAGAGACGCTTGTACTCCCACCTGCTGAAAATCAAACCACAGAAAGGTCCAACAGACATGGATAAGGTCTGAAGGCAGAACCTTCTGGATTTCCACATCTCTCATCTGGAGGTACCCTAATTAAGTAACCATCCAGAATAGGTTTCCAGTTTAGGGTTCTGTCCAGCTGATGAACTGTCTCCCAAAATAACGTTTTGTGGAAATCCCCCACAGAACTTCTGCATTCGCCTTCAGGGCTGCGTTGCCTCACTTAGTGTACCAGAATTGCAATTCTTTGCTTCCTAAATAAGTGTTATTTCCTTTGAACTCCCGATCAATCCTTTTATTTTTTTAGTTAATACGTCTAATTTGTGCACCTTCTACAACCTTTGCTGGGCTGCAAATATCACGAATATTTGTATTTACAAACATTGACTTTCTCCCTAACACTCATTAAACATTTTGAGGACATAGTAAAAATAGTGTCACATGAAGGAGTCAACACAACAGCAGCCCAGATGTCCTTAAAGGGACAGGAGGCTGTAATTAGCCCCCATTTATCGAGGGCTCCTCAGCCTGACACCACCTGCCCTTCTGTGCCCTCAGCTCTGTGATCCCCCATCCCTGGGAGGGGTCCTCGGTGAGCCCCTTTACAGGATGAGGCTCAGAGAGGGCCTGGCTGGATGAGGGGCCAAAGTGGATAAAATCCCCACCCTGGTAAGGTGAGTGAGGGCAAACAGACACACAGAGCCTGGCGTCTAGTAGGTGCTTAATAAGAAACACCCATCACTGTTACGTGAGGTCTGGGCACCACTGGTTCTGAAAGTACACATTTATTCTTTAGGCAGCAAAACACAGTAGAGCAGAAACACCAGGAAAAGTCTCAAATCCTGTCCCCTGCAGCTCCATGAAAATCCAAAGCATGACAGGAGTAGAAACCACAAGTGACCATCTCCACATCTCCTGAATAATCCCTTAGGAAACAGGTTTGGTAAACTGAGTTCAAAACTCAGACAAGATCCCAGGTACCTCCCTCCAGAGGAAATTTACAAGAGCTGGAAGCATTTTGCAAGGAGCAGGGAACAGAGTCCTCAGTGACATCTTGGTGTGTTGAGGCAGAGAGAGTTCTGAGGTTGAATTGTGATGATGTCCTGGGATTCCAGTGCCTGTGTAAACACAGGCACATCTAATGTGGAAGGTTCTGAGCACTGAGGCTGGATATGAGCAGTATATTTGTCCGGGTTGCCCTCTTCTGACCCAGAGACCTGCTCCATGGGAAGGGCCTGTCCAGGCCACTGTGGCCTCCACAGACGGATAGCATGATCTGCTCAGAAGCCCCCACACCCAGAAGAGCAGTTATTTCATGTGGCATCATGGAGGACCCCCTTTTCTGGGGCAGGAGGCTCTCAATTTGTTCTCTCTGATCTGGAGGTCTCTCTCTGCCTTGGCTATGTGTTAGAATCTTTGGAGTCATTAAAAACTTCAGGTGCCCAGGCCCCTACCAGACCAATTAAATTGGCATTTCTAAGTAAGCTGGGTCTGGGGACTTTTTGTTCAAAGTTTCCCAGGTGACTCTACAGGGCAGTGGCAGGTGAAGCCCCCACACCCCAGTCCCATTTACACTGAGGCCCCACCCAGCCTCACGGCCCTGGCACACACGGTGCACATGCTGTGAGCACTGCTCTGAGTACTTTGTGGATTTGATTCCCTCAGTCCTTGCCCCTGCTCTCTGGGGCCAGTGTTGTCACCCACAGATGAGGACACCAGGCACCCTGTGGTGCATCAGCTCACTTGAGGCTACAAGCCAGGAGGCGGCAGAGATGGGGTGTGGCCCAGGCAGTGAGGCTCTGACCCCTAACAACAATGGCAGCAAGACATGTGCTCACGCTAACTCCAACGCCACCACCCAGGGCTCTGCACACGTCCCCTCCAGTCCTCACAGCACCCCCTAGGGTGGCCATGACCATCACCACCTAATAGACAGGGAACCTGAGGACTCAAGGGAAGCTAAGACCTGGTCAAGATCACACATCCTTGATG
>CAUYON010048796.1:0-17847 GCA_963573935.1 Arctocebus calabarensis
AGTCCCAGCTACTTGGGAGGCAGAGGCAAGAGACTCGCTTGAGCCCAGGAATTGGAGGTTGCTATGAGCTGTGATGCCATGGCACTCTATCCAGGGTGACAGCTTGAGGCTCTGTCTCAAAAAAAAAAAAAAAAAAGATTATTATCAAGTGTAATGAAAATGTCATAAAAATGACATTAGAGTTGATTTTATAAACTTTTATACTTTTTTCAGAACTAGACGGATCTAGGAGACAAAAAATAGGAGATCATAGGAAAACCAATTGATACATTTCCTTTGACATGTACAGCATCCTGTATACTTCCAACAGATTAAATATATATTCACAAATAACGATTGACTGTTAAAAATTGATCAGAAATTGGCCACAAAAAACAACAAAAAATATTAAAAGATTATTACATTTCATACTATCCGATGAAATTAGAAGTAAATTAATGAAATTAGAAATAAATGTTTAAAATATAAAAAGTAGGCTGGGCCCCCGTAGCACAGTGGTTATGGCGCCAGCCCCCATACATGAACCTGGCTCGGGCCAGCTGAGCAACTGCAATACCCTCCTGAATTATTCTTGGGCCATATTAGAAACTAAATTTCATCATAAACTCCAAAACAAAAAAGGAAAACCCAACATAAACCTACAAGACTCAGCAAAAGCTGTACAGAAAGGTTAGAAACATAAGAATTCATCGTTCATCTTAAAAAAAAAATAGAAAATCATAGAACAGAGGAGGGAATTAATGAAAAGAAAGACATTAATATTAATGAAATGGAGAAAAGACAAACAGTTCCTCTTAAAACAGGTAAGCACTTTAGGAACCCGAAGTTCAAAACAAAAACAAAAATCAAAAATTAAAGTACATGTTTCATTCAGCAATTCTTTACAATTCTCATGAAAATAAAAAGTCTTGAGATATATACATATTATTTCAAGAATATTTATTGCAGGATTGTTCATAGTGGCAAAACTGGAAACAAAGTGAACGCAGAGGGAATGATGGAATAAGCTGTGTTACAGGAACACTGACACGACGCGGCTCTGGACGGATGACTAATCCCCTCAGTTACTATTGCCTGTTGCCATTCAAAAACGTTTCCCACAACTTATTGACCTAAAACTGTCATTTTATTATGCTCATGGACTGGAGGCCAGGGATTTGGATGCGGCTCAGCCGAGGCTGAAAGCATAGTGGAGATGGTTTGTCTTTTCTGTGTGGTGGTATCTGAGTCCTCCTTTGGGAGGTAAGAAAGCTGAGGAGGGCTCAGTGGCCTGTCTGCAATCATCTGAGGGCACATTCACTCAGTGGCTGTTGGCTGAGACCTTAGCTAGAGCTGTTTGGCACACAGGGATCCCCCACGGTATGGTAGCTGGCGGGGGTGGGGGAGCAGAGTAAGTGAACCTGATGGTTTTTCTAATCTGGCCTTAGATGTCTTGCAGGGCAACTTCTGCCATGTTGTATTTGTTAAGACAGTAACAGGCAGGCTGGGCGTGGGGGCTCACGCCTGTAATCCCAGCACTCTGGGAGGCCAAGGCGGGTGGATTGCATGAGCTCACAGGTTCAAGACCAGCCTGAGCAAGAGCAAGACCTCGTCTCTAAAAATAGCCGGGTGTTGTGGCAGGCGCCTGTAGTCCCAGCTACTTGGGAGGCTGAGGCAAGAGAATTGTTTGAGCCCAAGAGTTTGAGGTTGCCATGAACTGTAACACCATGGCACTCTACTGAGGGTGACAAAATGAGACTGTGTCTCAAAAAAAAGTGACAAGCCTCCTCAAGCCCCAGATTCAAGAAGAGAGGAAGTAGACTCCATTCACATTTTTGTAGGAGAGTGAACATACTGAACTCTTTTTGTATAATACAACCTCCCACAAATCCATACCACTTAACTTGGATACCATGTCATGATGTATTATTGTTGAGCAAACAAAAAGAAAAATCTATATAATTATATTTTTATAAAACAGTTAACAGCAACTCTCGTTATGTGTATAAATACATGAACAGGTAGAGGGTGTGTAAAGATAAATAGCAAGCATTAACTTCGGTTGAAGGTAGTGAGGCCACACGAAAGCAGAGGTGAACAGGAAGGTAAACCACCTGTATACACACATGTAAGAGAACGTGCTAGTAGGAGAGAGAACCCGGGAGGAGTGTGGCAATGTATGTGTATTACTATGAGGGCTCTAAAGGACTTTTTTTTTTTTTTGAAATGGTCTCTGTCACCCAGGCCAGAGTGCAGTGATGACATCATATCTCACTGTAACCTCAAACTCCTGGGCTAAAACAATCCTGCCTCAGCCTCCCAGTTAACTGAGACTATAGTTGTGGGCCACCATGCCCGGCTAATTGTTTTGTTCTTTTTTTCCCCCCATTTTTTAAAATTTCAAATTAATAAGATGATCTAATTGTGTTTTTCTATTTTTGGTAGAGACTGGGTCTCATTCTTGCTTCTGGTCTTGAACTCTTGAACTCAAGCGGTCCTCTCGCCTTGGCCTCCCAGAGTGCTAGGATTAAGTGTTTCTAGAAATGCTTTATTGTGTGTGATTAAGTGGCATATTGCACCTGTTAGCACTTACATGGGGACCAACGGCCATACCTATTTCTTTTTTTTCTTTCTTGCCTCTGAGTTTTCCTAATCACTGGTACTCTGAGGAGATTGGAGAAAGGAAGAGAAGAGTCTGAACACTCACCCAAAGATTTTTCTTTGTCTAGAGTTCTTGCTTTCGTGAGGTTTGAAATCAGTTTAAAAACTTCAGTCAAGAAATCACTAATATCCCCAGAACCACCCAAGGTTAAAGAGACCAATTTTCTCTGAATTTGTGGATGATTGTTTTCCTTTAAATCCTTTATATATGACTTCTCTTCTCAATGGCAACAGTAGTTCAGAATTATGATAGGGTGGACATAAAGTTCATGTGCAATTTAAAATAGTTTAACATAATAAATTGTATGCAGACTTTATGGACACCCTGTATTTATAGACCTTATTGTAACTTTGCCACTAGAGGTCAGAAATTAGCCCATGAACAATACTATATTACTTCCATCCGGAGCATGCTGGTAGTTAATGCTTTATGTATTTTGTTTTATTTGGTTCATACTTTTTTTTTTTTTTAAAGAGACAAAGACTTGCTCTGTCAGCCAGGCTAGAATGCAGTGGTGTGATTATAGCTCACTGTAGCCTTGAACCTCCTGGGTTCCTCCTTCCTCCGCTTCCCCAGTAGCTAGGACTACAGGTGCACACAACCTTGCCTGGCTAATTTTTAAGAAAAATGTCTTTGTGGAGATGGAGATCACACGATGTTGCCCAGGTTGATCTCCAACTCCTGGCCTCCACCTGTCTTCCTGCCTCGGCCTTGCAAGGTTCTGGGAGTACAGGTGTGAGCCACCACATCTGGTCTGGTTCATATTCCTGATGAGATCCAGACTACTAGATACCTTTAAGGTTTAAAAGGACCTTCTCTATCTTTTTAATACCAAATTTTAGCAGTAGGTTTACTTGGTGTCTTCACTACAAGCTACCCTCATTAACCTCAATTTTTTTTTTTTTTGGCTTACTTATGCACACTCACCATCCCAATTTTAAGTGTTCATTGTGGTATATTCACAAATAACAAATAAAAAAGAAAATGTACTAGATAGACTTCCAGTAGGAAGAGTCACGATCACAGCAGACCTTATACCATTTTTGTGTTCTAATTAGAATTTTTTTTTTTTTTTTGAGACAGAGCCTCAAGTTGTCACTCTGGATAGAGTGTGTGGCATCACAGCTGCCAGCAACCTTCAATTCCTGGGCTCAAGCAAGTCTCTTGCCTCCACTTCCCAAGTAGCTGGGACTACAGGTGCCCGCCACAACACCTGGCCATTTTTTGGTTGCACCCGTCGTTGTTTGGCAGGCCCGGGCTGGATTCGAACCCACCAGCTCAAGTGTACGTGGCTGGCGCCTTAGCCCGTTGAGCCACAGGCGCCAAGCCTCTAATTAGAATTTATTGACGCTAAGTATTTTTAGCTGTATGTTTTGGCCAGATGCTACCCATTGAGCTCATTTCCTGTTCAATAGCTGTATCGGGTTAAGCATTAACTTAAATGATCACACTAATGTATCGTGGGCCATTTTAGATGTGCAGCTGTTTTTCAAATATCTGCCTTGTGCCCAATGATGTCTTTTCCACTTTAGTTCATCTCTGATATGTTGGAAAGGGATTGAAACGAAGTGATATGAAATACGTTTTTATGTGTTTACAATTAAGAGATGTATTTACTTTCCTGGGAACTTGAAAATTCAGTTTTAATATTTCACTGAAAGCAAATCGGTGTACTTTATTTAGTGGTGTTCAGTTTAATGATTTTATCAATTAGATTGGAGTTCGGTAGAGGCATTTAGATGTATTCAGCCTATCGTGGTGGGTTGCATGTAGAAGTGGGCTTCCTCTTTCCTCAGGCTGTCTTCTGTCTTTGGCAAATCCCTCCAGTGAGCAGTGCCAGGGCACCCTACCGTCTTCATTGTTTGCCCATCTCTATTGCTAGAAATTAGAAAAACAGCAGAGCTTTGGTAGAAGGCTGCCAACCCCCTTGGCAGGAGAAATGTGTCATCCTGTTTCTTACCTGTTGCTTCTGGGCTTGGTGTCCAGCCACCTTTGCACCCAGGAACAACGCTGGGTGGTGTCCACATGCAGCGTGGCCAGAGAAACACTTGAGTATTGTCTGATGGTGTTTGGGTTTAGCTTTGGATTAATCCCATGTGGACGGGTGCAATGGGCTGAATTGTGTCCCCTCAAAATATGTTGAAGTCCTAACCCCCAGGACTTCAGGATGTGATCTTGATTGCAGGTAAGGTCCTCACAGAGGTACTCAAGTTAAAATGGGGCCTTTTGGGCGGGTCCTCATCCGGTATGACTGGTGTCCTTATAAGAAGAAGTTTGGATCCTGAGATGCCCATAGAAGGAAGATTATGTGAGAGACACAGGAAGAAGACAGCCTGCGAGCCAAGGAGAGAGGCCTGGAGCAGCTCCTGCCTCGCAGCCCACGGAAGGAACCAACCCTGCTGACGCTTGATTTTTGGACTTTAGCCTCTAGAACTATGAGATGATAAATTTCTGTTGTTTAACCACCTGGTCTGTGTCGCGTTGTTGCTGTAGCCCTAGCAACTAATACAGTGAAGCTGGATCATTTCAGCTCAGCAGCAGCCTGTGTTTGAGTCTGTGACCGTCTCACCGCAACCTTCCCAACAACATGTATTATGATATCTTGAAATCTCTCAATATCCAGCACATGCCTGACTAAAGCAGTATTCATGTTTGTTGAATAAACAAATTAATGATTATATTTAATCTATGAACTTCTTTGGCTTTTTGCAGAAGATCACCAGTATCCCCTGCAGCAATGTGTGGGAACACCTAGTTGACACCTTGATGTTGACAGTTTGCTCCCCCAGCTCCCCCCACCCCTAGCCCAGAGCAAAGGAGGTCCTCACACATCAGGACAACTTCCCATTGAACCCCTTGTCTCCTCTAGGGGCTTGTTTAGGAAGCCTCTGTTCTCTTACCTTAGTAGCTGCTGGGATCCTGGATGTGAGCAAATGGGCAGCCCAAAGTTGCAAAAGACAGTTGACTGCTCTAACCCCAGGGACGCTCTGGAAGGCACCCTGAGGTGCTTTGAGTATAGCTGGATGAAGATTGAGATGTCATCTCTAGTGAAGTTAGGTGTTGTAGGGATATGACCGCTGCCCTCAAGGATTTATGCAAGGAAGATGTTTATTTTGCCTGGGACAGCCAGGAAAGACTTTGGTTTTTTGAGACCCTCACTCTGTCACTCTGGGTAGAGTGCGGCACCATCATAGCTCACAGCAACCTCACTCTCTTGTTTTTGAGCAATCCTCCTGCCTCAGCCTCCTGAGTAGTCTTTCCTGGAGGAAAGCCTTCAGTATTATAAAGCATCTGTTAGAGGTGAAGGGAAATATACTCTGTACAAGGGGACAGTGTACACAGAGCTCAAAGTCATGGTCAGGATATTCCTAACAACATCCTCATAAGGCAGACCTGAAAACAGGCTGACAGTCAGTGGATGTCTTCCTGTGCGGTGGACGACTTTGTTGCAGCCAAACTGTGTTCTTGCTGCACAGAGCCTAGGCTAGAGACTTGCGTTAAACGTTTGCATACTGTGCCCACTGGTAAACCAGTATACTTCCTTTTCTCTGTGTTACAACCTTTTTTTCCCTCTCTCCTCCCGTGTTCTCTTTTCTCTCTTTTTGTCTTTCTCCAGAACTGATTGCAAGAAATAGAAAGTACAAATTTGAGGTTTTACTCATAACCCTATCTTATTTCTGATTATAAAAGCAATAACGCTTGTGAGAAAAACAGTGAAAGTACAAAAATGGTGTAAAAAAGAAACAATTTAAGTCTTTACTAAACCTACTCAAAAAAACAACTGATAACTATTATCAAAAAGACAAAAGGTAGAAAGTGTTGTTGAAGGTGTAGAGAAAAGGGAAACCTTGTACACCATTGTTGGGAACATGGATTTATGAAACCATTATGGTAAAAAGTATGGAGGCTCCTGGCTCAGCGCCCATAGCACAGTGGTTATGGCGCCAGCCTCATATAACAAAGTAGTCAAGTTCAAACCTGGCCTGGGCCAACTAACCAACAATGTCAACTGCAACAAAAAATATCTGGGCCTTGTGGTGGGCGCCAGTAGTCCCAGTTACTTGGGAGGCTGAGGTAAGAGAATAGCTTAAACCCAAGAGTTTGGGGTTGCTGTGAGCTGTGACACCACGGCACTCTACCGAGGGCAACATAGTGAGACTCTGTCTCAAAAAAAAAAAGAAAGTATGGAAGCTCCTAAAGAAACTAACAATAAAATTACTATAGGACCTAGCAATCCCCCTTCTGGGTATATACATATCCCAAAGAAATGAAATCACCACCTTGTGAAGGTATCTGCTTCTGTGTTCACTGTAGTATTACTTGCAATAGCCAAGATAGGGCAACAGCCTGTGTCTGCTGGTGGATGAAGAAATGAAGGAGTTGCACTAAGTGTATTGGAGGCACCGTCGTTCAGCCTTCAAGGAGGAGATCATGCCAGGTGCTGCAACCTCGATAATCTGGGGAACATTATGTTTGGGCAATAAGCCAGGCACAAAGAGAAAAATGCTGCATGATCTCACTTATATGTAGAATCTAAAAAGATAACCCTCCCCAAATATATAGAGATACATAATAAAACAGTGTTTACCAGGAGTGGGTGGAAAATGGGGAGATGTAGGTTGGGAGGTACAAAGTAGCAGATTTGTAGAATGGAAAAATCTAAAGATCTAATGGATACATCTACAGTTGTCATAGTTTATATACATTTATGTAATGATTTCTGCGATGAAAGTTAAACCATGCATCTTTTCTGATGTGTTAAAAAGTAGTTATAATAATCACAACCGTAGTCCATAATAGGTAACAATCTATCTTCCTGTTGTTATCATTAACAATGTGACAAATACCTATCCTTATTTCTAATTATTTTCCAAACTAGATTCCTAGATAATATTTTCATCTTTTATATCCCTCTTTCTTTGATGATTGTTTATCACCCAAGGAGTCAGGAATGTATCATTTTGAAAAAAATCCTCCCAAGGCAATTCTGATTCTCCCTCTTCCCGACTCTGGTTAAGAATTGCAGGATTTGTGGCGCCTGTGGCTCAAAGGAGTAGGGCGCCAGCCCCATGTGCCAGAGGTGGTGGGTTCAAAACCAGCCCTGGCCAAAAAAAAAAAAGAATTGCAGGATTAAAGTAATGAAATCAGGTGTGGTAACTGGGACACAATATGGTAACTGCCTGAAATCCTAGCACTCTCGGAGGCCTAGAGAGTGGATTGCCTGAGCTCACGAGTTTGCAACCAGCCTGAGCCGGAGTAAGACCTCGTCTTCTAAAAATAGCCAGGTGTTGTGACAGGCTCCTGTAGTCCCAGCTAATTGGGAGGCTGAGACAAGAGCAAGAGTTTGAGGTGGCTGTGAACTGTGATGTCACAGCACTCTACTATAAAGAATCCGTCTCAAAAAAAAGAAAGAGGAGCCACAATAAAGACCCAAATTGTGATATCTCTTTTTTCACTGAATTTGCCTAATTATGCAAGCTCCTCTGCTTGCATCTAGAATTCACCGTCAAAGCAGATGTCATCAGGAGTGTTTTGCAGCGGACAGCAGTGGAAAGCTGGCTTCCTGCTCTTCCTTCCTGAACTTGCCCCAGTGGCCAACCTGAGGGTGGGAGGGGAAGCGAGGCCGGAGCAGCACCTGGCTGGAGCTCAACTTTGCAAACAATTCATGCAGAATTTTCTATTTGGATTGATCATGGAAGGAACTAGGTAGCAAGGTTCCTTGGAGGATATCAGGTGATCTGCCTGGTAGGAAGGGAACACCTGGTTGATTGGCTTTTTAAGATTTCTTGCTCAACTAGAGCACAGGCTCAGTGTGGGGATATCTGACTTTTTAATATCAGATAAATGATCTCATTTTCTGAAATCAGATCCCTGATTTGTAGAGTATAAGATGTGGGTTCTCCTTAAGGTTGCCCCCAGTGGAATGTTCTTGTTTTCTCCACAGTCATTTTGCATACAGGCCTTTGTAGGAGGGAGCAGCTCTATTTGCATAAATCTTACCTAGCCTAGGTGTCTGCTAGGGTCACACCGTCTTTAGAAATTCAAATAAAGTTGCCCAAACAGATGCTTTTATTATGAAGGAAGTGTCACAGAAAACAAAAAGACTAAGGTAAAATGCATATGATCTAAAAACAGCCTTTACCTTTCTGTCACATGTGTCAACACAAATGGAATAGATAGAACCAGAAATGAATGAATTAGAATCTAATAATCATAAGCAAGAGCTGGTAAGCAAGCCCAAAAGCTATTCCCTCAAGATACATAAATGTTATAGGGAAGGCTCTGTCTAGAGTCATAAAGAAAAGAAAGGAAAAGGACATTCCACTTTAGACACGAAAAAGGTACTCACGATATGGAAGACACTGGAATTCTAAGAGCTGGCAGTACTGGGGCGGTCTGGACACTCCTGGTAGATTTCACTGACTATTAACAAAACGTGAACAGTGTAAAAACAACCAACAATCTCGGTCTTCCAGCTATGATGCTTTACAAGGACAATGACCAAGCTGTCTAGGTAACTAAAGATACCCAGGACTGAGCAAAGATTTGGAAAGGTCTGAACTGACTCAGTCTACAAGGTTTCCTTCAGACACGCAATATAGGAAACCAGCCTCCCTTGAATCTGATCGGTATTTGCTTTCCACGGGATTGGACAGGTTTGTGCAGCTGCTGTTCCCAAGCCCTGTTGGGGCAAGATTCCCATTTGAAACGCATAATCCTTACCTTATGTTCTATGTGTTCACAGCGTGTTCTGTTTGATCTGCTGTGTGACACCCTGTCCTCCTGTTTTCTGTCTTCAGTTACTGACTTTCATTTTGATTGATGCAGGCAGGTAGCAGAAAGAGCAAGACCATTTGTAAGGATTGGCTGGATTTGTGGAGGATTTATTTATGGGTCATATTAGATATTAAAACATTTTGCAAAACTACCATCACTAAGTCACAGCAAAAATTATAGCTAATGTTACTGAAATGTTCTGTTGTTGCAAGGAGGTGTTCTAAGAAGTTGGTATGTGCTAATTCATTTAATTCCTACAATAGCCCTTTGGTGAGATGTACTGTCACTCCCATTCAACAGGTGAGGAAACTGAGTCACATAGGAATTAATTGTCCTGACGTTATGCAGCCTCATCAAGATGTAAACTCAGGCAAGTTGGTGCCAAAGAGTTTACTCTTAACCACTACATTATTGCTGTGTAATTCCAAAAGAATGATTAATCATAAATTGTAGGAAAATATTGTTTATATTTTGAAACGGTAAAGTCTTCCTAAGAAATCTCTAGAATTTGGGCATGGCAAAGGACATAAAAGTAAAAGACAAATGATAGACTGAGAGCTATGTCTGTAAAACATGTAGAGACAGGTTATTGATAACCTTTAATATATAAACAGCTTTTCTAAACCAGTATGAAAATAATAAACCATTCGATAGAAAATATAGGACGGGCGTGGTGGCTCACACCTGTAATCCTAGCAGTCTGGGGAGGCAAGTAGATCACCTGAGCTCCCAAGTTTGAGACCAGCCTGAGCAACAGCGAGACTCCGCTTCCAAAAAACAGCTGGGGCATGTGGCAGGTGCCTGTAGTCCCAGCTACTTGGGAGGCTGAGGCAAGAGAATTGCTTGAGCCCAAGAGTTTGAGGTTGCTGTGAGCTGTGATGCCAGGGCACTCTACCGAACACAGTGTGACTCTGTCTCAAAAAAAAGAAAGAAAGAAAATATATAGACACAGGATGTGAATATACATTTCAGAGAAGAAATACAAACGACCAGTAAATATGCAAAAATGTGTTAAATTTAATAATTAGATACCACCTTTTGGCCGACAAAAGTGAAAAAGATTTACAACAACTAACGTGACAGTTCAGTCAGATGGCCACTGATGCATCGTTGATGGACTTTCTGGGAGCGTAATTTGCAGCAAAACCTGCCAAGTCACTTCCCGTCATTATTCCACAGGAACACTTAAGTACTCCTGCACAATTACATTGAAGTGTTACATTGTTTTGTACAAGTATAGCATTGTTGGTAACAGCAAAAAAGTGAACTTACATCAAGATGGACTAGTTAAATTAATTACTGTACTTTTGTATGATGGAGAGCTCTGCTGCTGTCAGAGGGCAAGCAGGGTTCATCTATTTGCCAGACTGGGATGTCCATTCCATATTACTAGGTTAAAACCAACAAAAAACTAAGTTGCAAAACAGTATGTCTTTGATCCTATTTCTGGTACAAAGAGAAACTATGTATAAAATATATGTAAATACATGATCAAAACATGCAAATAAATGTAAAATAATTCGGCTCTACAACTTATTCCATATTTAGTGGGGTAACACAGCATTTCTACCCATTTTCTGAGGGTTTGGGGAAGATGGTGTTTATCATTAGTGCTGATTTTCCGCTTCTTTGTTTCACTTCTGCTGCTGTTTGATACTGCCTTGATCCTTTTTACTTGATTTTCTGAAAAACCCTGCTTACACCAGCCTACTGTGTATGTTAGAGTTTTGCTGAGAATTTGGTAGTAACATTAGGGTATGACATTGTAGCAGAGTACAATAGAAGACAATATTTTAGTCATTTTTGTTCTTTTTTTTAGTCATTTCTGTCCTTTAAAATCCTTAAAGCAAATAGTTACTGGCGGCTGTCACTGTATGCCAGCCCGCAGTCTCTTTCTCAGCCTTCTGTTTTCCCTGTCAAGTGAAGCTTGGGATTTCCCAAATCCCCAGCTTTCTGTTCATTTCTCCTGGACAGCAGTTCAGTGATAGTGGGTCACGACGAAAGTTTTCAGACAGACTGCATTAAGGTCCATTATGTCACCCATGCTGTTATCATCCCTCTTCTAAAAACATTTTTGCTGGTGGCGCCTGTAGTTCAAGAAGTAGGGCACCGGCCCCCTATGCCGGAGGCGGGTGGGTTCAAAGCTGGCCCCGGGCCCAAACCCGCAAAAAATAAATAACTAAATAAATAAAAACATTTTTGCTACTAGTTTGTCTTGTAGACTAATATATCAGGATTAGGTTAAGGCGTGTGTGAAAGAAAACTAAAAAACAATACTGGGCTAAGCAAGATAGACGTTGATTTCTCTCTTCTAGGTAAGTGGGACCCGGAGGTGGGCACTCCCAGGCTGGTATGGCAGCCACCTCATCTCCTTTCGAATTCTTTCCAGGTCAAACTCATGGCTTTCATTTCATGTTTGAAGTTGGCTGCTCAAATGTAAGACTCTAAGGAGGGGAGGACAAAGAAGAGAGCATCTCTCCCCCTTAGGGCGTTCCTGAGGGGTGCCTGGAGGTTGTTCCAGGCCCTTAGCCAGAATTTAGCCACATGACTACTTTTAGCTGAAAAGATTGGGAAAAAATAGCTTTTTTTTTTAGGGTGCTGAACAGTCAGCTGAGAATTACGTTCTAGTGCCAAGGAAAGGGACTTTGGGGGTGGCCATCAGTCTCAGCTACAATGTTTTGCCTCTCCCTCAAGGAAAGGCTTTTCAGGCAGATGCAAGAACACACACAGGGCAGGAAAGTGTGTTCACTGCGGCTGGTACAGGATGTGTGGTGGGAGATCAGGCTAGAAAGACAGGCGGAGGCCGCCTTAGGAAAGACTCTGAAAGTCAGGCTGAGAAGTTTGATTTTTGTCCTGTAGGTGGTAGGGAGCCAAACAAATTCGTATACTGGATATTAATTCTTGCAGAATTTAAGCTGATGATTTACCTATAGGAACTCATTTTATATTTTTTACTGTAAAACTTGTAAGGTATGAGGCCCAACGTTTAGAAAACAGAAACATTGTTATAGTCACAATGTTACTGAAAGCTCATTCCTCTGCTGCTCCCTCGGGTACCCTAGTACTGAGCTTTCAGTAACATATACAACCCCAATCCGGTTTTTGTCTTTTCACATAACCTGGCATCATGATCAACAACCTTCTTAAATATTATTTCGAAATGACTGCATACTATTCCAGTAAAGTAATCTTCCAGTCATTTCTGTAGTAAACACTCAACATTGTTGGCCATTTAGATTGGACATGGGTCAAATTTTCTAAGATGTTGATAGCTTCAACTTCAGACTTTTAATACTTGATACTAAATCATTAGGAGACGTTTAATTTCAAGTGTTATTTAATACTTGAAATCCCTCAACTGCGGCTTAGACAATAAAGGCTAACTTAGTCTGAGCGGTAGTAAGAGGCTCTGGCGGTGGGTTTCCTGCTTGTTCTGAAATGGCTGCTCTCTGGGCACCAAATTCTCACATGACAACCCCCGAAGCATGAACGGAAAGTGTTCCTGCCCAGGCCTCCCTGATCTAACTGCTGCAGAACACTATTCCCAGGAATGAGAAAGAAGCCATCACGTAGCCAGCCATTGCTGCAAGGGAGTCTTTTTTTATTCTTTTCTTTGAGACAGTCTCACTTTGTTGCCCCTGGTAGAGTGCTTGGCATCACAGCTCACAGCAACCTCCAACTCTTGGCATCGTCTTGGCCTCCCAGAGTGCTGGGATTACAGGCGTGAGCCACTGCGCCCGACCAGAAGATTCTTTTTCATGGTCTCAGACTGGGCATCGTGATTCAGATTTATCCCCTGGTACAAAAACATTTTGCCCATCCCCAAACATAGGTTCTTTTAGCAAGGAAGAAGAAATGACAGGTAGTCACCTATGGGAAATGTTGGGACTTACTATGGAGACAAAACCACAGAAAGGGTTTTTCAGGTACTTAAAACCTGCCCTGTATTCCACATGGACTAATATGGAGAAACAGACCCTCAAAATAAATCATTGTGATTTCATATTGCTTTTTCTTTTTCAATGACACTTCATCTGTTTTCTTTTTTAAATAAAAAATTCCCAGAAAACCAAAAGCTGAAGTGAAACCAAATGCTAAGCTTAGATGTCCCCAGCACTTTCCTTTTTTTTGCCACCTTGATTTAATATACTTTATTAAAAATAGATGGTAATGTGTATCTTGTAATGTGTAATCAGCTGACCCCTTGATTTCATATATTTTATTAAACATAGATTGTAATGTGTATCTGATTATAGAGTTAATCCTTCCTGATTATTAAAAATTTTCATAGTACAAAAATTGAAAGAAAAAAAGGAAGAAAATTGTTTCAAATTTCACCATTTGGGAACAATTACTGGTATATTATTATTATTATTTGGTATATTTACTTTTACCTTTTTGGACATATGAATAAATTTTTTAATATAAAATTGTGATTTTACTGCACAGATAGTTCCCTTATAACAATGTATCTTACCCCTTATAACAATAAATCTATGACCTTTTTAAAATAACACTTTTTTCTATTTTTTGCATATCTCTCTTTCATTCAGTGTGTACTTCTTATCATGGTATAATTAATTTGGAAAAGTAATTGTTTGGGGGGTCAGGAAGTGCTGTAGAATTTATCCAGAGAGTTTCCTTGCTCATTGGCTGTGTAACCTTAAGGTTAAGTTGCTTAACCTTCTTGAGCTTCAGTTTTTTCATTTAAAAAATGAAGATGTTCATAATCATAATAACATTGTTTTTTGCTATTTTTATGGTGACCTCATGACACATAAATGATACCATAGTATTTATAAAAGTGATTTATAAATTCAATCTCAAAAATAAAAATTCAAAGTTAAAAGAAAACTTAGTAATGCTAATATCTTTTTAAAGTATTTTAGAAATTACATTATTTATACCTAGAAGATTAATTTAAAAGACAGGAATTAGACAACAAAAATGATTTTCTTTTATATTTTTAATAATAAATATCATAGAGATAGGTTTGCTCAAAATTGAAAAATCTGTGTTTGATAAACACTTGAAAACTTACACTTTTATTTAGAAAAAAAGTTTTAATAGAAATTTTGCTTTTTTAAAGGTTTATTTGGTGAAAAATAAATTAAAAAAATCAGATATTTGCTTATGACTAATCTTGAAATTTTATGTGTAATTTAAAATGTCCTTTATGCAGGAAATGCTAATTTAGGAGAATTTATAAAAATACTTCCTTTTCTTTTAAATGATTAAAAAATGCACAGCTATAATTTAGGTAATCATCATAATAAGAAGAAAATAGCAAGTTTTACTTTGAAACCAGATCTTGCAATCGTTGACTGCACTTGTAACAAACATGTTTTCCTCTAATAAGCGTCAAGCATTTCCCACTACCTCTTTCTTTTTGAGCTCAGACACTGAATTAATTTCCCGGAAACCCCAGTCTTTGAATTTTGAGTACTCCTTAATCTTCCCATGAGAAGATAAAACTACAAATATAGCCCAGGATATCTTTCCCAAGTATCATTTCCATTTTTAGAGAAAGTTAAGATAGGGCTTTTAAGAGGTTTAATACAAAAGCCTCCCTTGTTTTCAGAGTCTGTCTGGAAGCTGGAATTTGCATCTATTGGAACAATCTAAAAATGACCCTGTGAGGGCTAATGAGGAAGATGACTTTGCTATGTTCAGCTGTGGTTCAGCCATTCTCCTCTGAGAATCAACTGCTATAAAATTGCTGGTAATTGTGCAAACATATTGCAGCTGAAGCAATGACAAGGATTTATAGAGAAAACTTAGGTGGACTTGCTCAATGCAGTTAAAACAATAACTTTTCATCTGGTTTATATGAATAATAGATGCTCATTATAGAAAATCTGGGAAATACAGAAAAGCAAAAAGAAAACCATGAGAATTACTCATGACCTGTCACCTAGAGGTAACCTCTATAAACAATTGCCTTACTGTATCCAGCAGGTTGAATTCAAATTCAAGTTTTATAACCTGCCTTTTCACTTAACAACATATAGCACGTTTCCACGTCATTAAAGGTTCTTTGATTTACAGAGAGCTGATATTGGCTGCTTCTTAGGATAGAAATGGACTAGTCCCTTCCAGAAGAAAGTGGTTGCCTCTAGTACTCACATTTGTCTCTCTTTTGTTGCACCCATGGCTATTTTTACTGATAAACAGTGGCAGCTGATGTCAAGTCTCAGCTAGATAGCATGATTTTCTTTTTAATCTGTGGGACTAACTGCAATTTATAAGTAAGCACAAACTTTTACACAGATATTTGAAGCTGGTTCTCTCCATGAAGGCTGAAACAGTAATAAAGTAAATGAAATTCCCAGTGTTACTTGACTTACTTGACATCTGTCATTTATCTTGTCTAAGTGGATATTTCTAAGGCAAGAAGTTAATTAAAGAAGAAGGGATATGCTAATCTGAATCTGTCTTCCTAAAACTCTGTCTAAATTATTCCAGATTTGCCAGCAGTCAAATATCAAATATAAATTTTCTGTTGAAGTAAAGAAAGCTTCAGGTGTATGTTACTTTCTGGTCAGCTTTTCTTGACCTTCTAAAATACTATAAATGGGGCTCGGCCCCCGTAGCACAGTGGTTACTGTGCCCGCCGTCCACATACACCAAAGCTGGCGGGTTTGAACCCACCCTGGGCCAGCTAAACAACAATGACAACCGCAACAGAAAAAAGGCCGAACGTTGTGGCAGGTGCCTGTAGTCCCAGCTACTTGGGAGACTGAGGCAAGAGAATTGCTTAAGCCCAGGAGTTGAGGTTGCTGTGAGCTGTGATGCCACAGCACTCTACCAAAGGCGACATAGTGAGGCTCAGTCTCAGAAAAACAAAAACAAAAAAATGTAAATGGAATCTTTAAAAAACAAACAAACAAAATCCACATTCATCCAAAGCCAGAAATTCTTTAACTGCTACATGTAACTAAAATGACACTGGCCACTTTATTTTCAACTCAGAATATACCCTGACTTCCTTTTGTTGGTTTATATATTCCTGTTAGGTGCATTTAATTCACTTGAGAGAAATATCTGTTCAGATTATGAATTGACAAGCTGTATCACTTCTAGTTTTGTGTGACTTTCAGAAGACAAAGATCCACCTCATCTATAAATCTGTAAATGTCTGTAACATCTTCCAAACCTTTTTCATGAGGGCAAATGAAAGCCTTCTTTTTTGGAGAAGAATCTCACTCTATTGCCCCGGGGTAGAGTGCCACGGCATCAGCAACCTCAAAGTCCTGGGTTCAAACGATCTTCCTGCCTCAGCCTCCTAAGTAGCTGGGACTCCAGGTGCCTGCCATGTTGCCTGGCTAATTTTTCTATTTTTAGTAGAGAAGGGGTCTTGCTCTTGCTCAGGCTGGTCTCAAACTCCTGAGCTCGAAGGATCCACCTGCCTTGGGCTCCCAGAGTGCTAGGATTTGAGCCACCATGCTTCACTATAAAAGCCATTTTTACATGTGTCCTTCACATTATCTGCAGAACTGTGCAGTAGAGAGTGAAATTTTTTCCACTTATTTGTATAGTGGCAATAACTAATAAAATAGCATTTAAAATCAAAAGTCAGATGGGCATGGTGGCTCGTGCCTATTATCCCACCACTTTTGGAGGTTGAGGCAGGAAGATTGCTTGAGGCCAAGAGTTGGAGACAAACCTGGGTGACATATCCAGACCCTTTTCCTATAATATATTTTAGAAACATAGCCAATAGTCAGGCATGGTAACACGTGCCTGTAGTCTCATCTACTTGGGAGGCTGAGGTGGGAGGATCCCTTCAACTTAGGAGTTCAAGGTTGCAGTGAGCTATGATTGCTTTACTGCACTCCAGCCTGGGCAACAGAGTGAGAATACTCTCTGTCAATACAAAAAATAATTAATAAAATCGAATGTCTAAAACTCATGTCCTATATGCTGTAGCAGGAAAAAAGAAAAAAGACAAAAAGAGGCAAGGAACTATTTTTTGATTTTTTTTTTTTTTGTAGAGTCTCACTTTATCGCCCTCAGTAGAGTGCTGTGGCGTCACAGCTCACAGCAACCTTCAACTCCTGGGCTTAGGCGATTCTCTTGCCTCAGCCTCCCGAGTAGCTGGGACTACAGGCGCCCACCACAACACCTGGCTATTTTTCTGTTTTGCAGTTCAGCCGAGGCTGGGTTTGAACTTGCCACTTTGGGGTATATGGGGCCAGTGCCCTACTCGATGAGCCACAGGCGCTGCCCAACAAGGAACTATTCTTTAAAAGTGCAAGGGACAGGCTCGGCGCCTGTGGCTCAACGGGCTGAGGCGCCAGCCACGTACACCTGAGCTGGCGGGTTCGAATCCAGCCCCAGGACTCGCCAAACAACAATGACGGCTGCAACCAAAAAATGGCCGGGCGTTGTAGCGGGCGCCTGTAGTCCCAGCTACTTGGGAGGCAGAG
>CAUYON010048797.1:0-20554 GCA_963573935.1 Arctocebus calabarensis
CTATTGGAGCCTCTGGTGGAGGTTGGAGGTCCTCCTCCTTTCATCGAGCCCACTAGTTCTTCAGCTGGCTGCCGCAGCACCGACACAGCCAAGGAGGAGGCGGCAGGTCCACTAGCTCCGCTGAGCTGGCCAGGGCACCAAATGTCCTGCATCAATTCTCCCTCTCTGAGTAGAAACCCCAACTGCGGTTTGGGAAAAGGGGCAAAGATTTGATCTAACTGCTTCCTGCTGAATTGGGCAATGATAGAAGTGAGCAGTTAGGGTTTCTCTGGAGGGAGAGTGATACAGGGGTTCATGGACTGGAACCATCTTTATTGCGTGTGGCTTGATGACATTTCTGGAAAACACAAATCTCATTAGTATAATCAGTAATAGGTAAAGGTAGGGCAGCATCAGGTCAGAAGCACTTATTCAGTGATGCTAAAAGAAAACCATATTAGGAATTTTTTTTTGCTATTTCATGAATAATAACTTCAAACTTTCTTTTGGCTCACAAGTGTAGGTGATCTGTGGTTGGCTGTCTTCACTGTCTGCCTCCGTTGAAGATGGACAGTTACCAATTTTTATCAGAATATTACAGTATGTTTGAATCTCTGTCAAAATGATAGGCCAGGATAGAATCGCCTTCAAATTTAATGGGGCTTTGCTATATATTTTTAAATTATTGATAAGGTTGGATACTTTTGTACTTTTTCTTATTTTAGCCTCTTTTATGTATTATTGGCCCTTTTTCTAAATTGGAATATTCATCTTTTATATTGATATGAAATATAATGAGCATTTAACTTATTAATTTATATATTCTTTACAGAGGTTGGTTATTTATCTTTTTTTGTTGTTGAATTATAGAGAATTTTATTATGGTGAGCTTGTTATTTCTTAACTTTGAGGTGTCTGGCTGCTGTTTTGTCTTGAAGACTCTTCTTTTCATCAAGATTAGATGGCCAGGCGTGGTCGCTCATGCCTGTAATCCTAGCACTCGGGGGAGGCTGAAGTGGGAGGATTACTTGAGATTAGTTGTTCAAGACTGGCCTGAACAAAGGAGATCCTATTTCTAGTACAAATTGAAAAGATAAAAAAAAAGCTGGGTGTGGTGGCGCCTGTCTGTGGTCTTCGCTAATCAGGTGACTAAGGGAAGAGGACTGAGGTTGCTGTCAGCTAGGCTGAAAACATGGAACTCTAGCTGGGGTGACAGAGCAAGACTCTGGCTCCCTTACAAACACAAACAATGCAGCCTAATTGTATATATTCTCATATTAACCCAAAATTAAAAAAAAAAAAAAAAAGACTGTCTTACAAAAAAGAGATTAGAAATAATTGTAGAATTTTATTTTAGTACGTAAGTTTGGGCTTTTGTTATTTTTATTTTTTTAAATTCTGCTATCAATATTGGTGTATTATCAAAGGAACGAGTATATGCATTTTCCCCCTACAGATGGTTAACCATTTTAAATTAAAAAAAAATTATCTGTGGGATCACACTTATGGTGCATCTTAGAAGGGTACAAGTGAAAATTACTAAATGCAGAATATTAATGTCTTCATATAGTGATTAAAAGGCCACGAAGGCTATGTTAAATAGTTCGATGAAACTATTTCAGATTGTATGTGAAGTCAGCACATTGTGCCCCATAATTGCACCAATGTACACAATTATGATTTAATTAAATAAAATTATCTGCTCTTATTTCACTAGTTCATTAAACCAGCAAATTAATTTCAGTACTGCTATTTTATAATAGCGAGTCTTCCCAATAGTATTTCTCCTCATTCATTCAAGCTGTGTTAACGCTTCTTGTTAATTTTTCCTTCACATAGGCCATAAACATTTTTCTTTTTTTTTTCCCTAGGCAAAAGGAACTTTAATATACTGCCAGGGAAAGTTCTACAAATAAAATTCATTGAAATAATTTGACATATTTCAGTACATTTGACAAAATACATACCCTTTGACCCATTTCATTCCAATCACTTAAAGATTTTCTAGAATATACTACATGCATCAAACACACACAAAATAATAGTCATAGGAACAGTATTTGTAACCAAATGGAAAAAACACACTATATTTTCATAGTTGGTGATAATGGATGGACCCACAATGTAAACTTGAATTAATGTCTGATACATGTTGCATTACAAAAAGAGTGGAAATAATTTAAAATAAATTTTTATCTAAATGTTGGTATAAATAACTTATAGATAGATTCAAATACAGAGGCATGTATTGAAGAAAACAAACCAAAACTTGTTATTACCTGAAGTAGTAGAGTAAATGTAACATTGTTATGTTTTTCTTACATACCATGATCATATTTTTATAATATCCTTTCATTGACTTACCATAAAGATGTTATAAAATAATTGACATTGCATAGATTTTTCTACAGGTTATATATTAGCTATTTATGTGTATACAGATATTAAAAACTATTTGGTGAGTACTATTTATCAGAAATTTTGTATATATCTTTGAATATTTACAACTAACCTTTGGATAGATATCTTTAATTTTGCTTGTAAGAAAAATGTCCATCACATTTCATAAATAAGAAACTATTGAGCTCTGAAATCTGATTTGTTCAGCACCCTGAGAACTGACAAAAATATAACCTCCTATCTCAGTGTTAAGCAAGACTGAGAACAAGGAAATGTATCTTAGCCATTGGCTCTGGAATGTATTTGCTTCTGTACGATAACACTGTACAAAGAAAAATAAACTTATTTGAGGTACTTTTAAGTCTGATAGCTTGCTCATTAAGTCTCCTTATCCTGTCTGTGCCCACCAGTTCAATCCTAGTATGTTAAAAAATCAGCCTCTCCCCACGTTATAACACCCCTTCAAAATTCCCCAGCCTGTTAAGATTCTTCACTCTTGATTCCTCCCTTACTTCAGCAGGTTAAATAACTTCACTTTGGTTGACCAACAGATTATTTTGGTGTTTGCTGGGAGGTGTTGACAATTGATGATACAAAATACCTACTCTGTATTTTGTTTGTATAAATCTAAGACTAGGTGGTATTTTCACTTTCTTTTTTTTTTTTTTTTATTAAATCATAACTGTGTTCATTGATGCAATCATGCAGTACCATGTGCTGGTTTCATATACAATCTGAAATATTTTCATCAAACTGGTTAAGATGGCATTCAGGACATTTCTAAAACCACAGTGTTTACTGGTCCAGCTGTTGGTGTTTCTCACCTGCCCATGCTTTAGTCTCTAGATGCGTCATCTCCTGGCTGTGCCCTGTTGTGTTCCCAGCATGACAGCCAAAGTAGACCTTACAAAACTGAATCAGGTCATGTCACTCTTCTGCTTAAAACTCATCCGAGAGTCCTTTTCCTCAGTCTGTAAGGCCTCAGCCACCTTTCTGACTTGCTGTCATTCTGCTTTCTCCTGTTTTGGCTCAGCTCTAGCCACCACAGTGACCTAGTTGTTCCGAAAACATACGGAAGATGTTCCTACCTCAGGGTCTTTTCCTTTAATCTTTTGACTCTTTCCCCTATGATTTTTTCTTCTTCTTTTCTTTTAAAGGAGACAGGGTCTGACTCTGTCGTCTAGGCTGGAGTGTGGTAATGTGATCATCACTCACTGTAACCTTGAACAGTGAGCTCAAGTTATCCTCCTGCCTCAGCCTCTTGGGTAGCTAGAACTATAGGTGTGAAAAGCCACACCTAATTTTCCTTTATTTTTTGTAGAGACAGGGGTCTTGCTATATTGTCTAGGGTGTTGTCAAACTTCCTGGCCTCAGCTATGCTCCTACCTTGGCCTCCCCAAGGTGCTGAGATTACAGGTATGTGCTACCAAGCTTGGTCCCAGAGAATATTTTTAATGTGCTACTCTTTGACTTTAGTGAGATCTGCGATCTGTTTGCTGTGTCATGTCATGCACATGGTTGTACCTCCATATCTACAGTTTCAGTATCCCACAGTCAATTGCAATCCAAAAAAAATAAGATATTTGGAGAGAGAACAAGAGAGAAAGCGGGACAACATTCACATAACTTTTATTAGTGTATTGTTATAATTGGTCTATTTTGTTACTGTTATTATTTTACTGTGCTTGATTTGGAAATTAAACTTTATCATAGTTATGTATATATTGGAAAGAACTTAGTAGCTATAAGATTTGGTACTATTTGCAGTTTTAGGCATCTACTGGGGATTTTGTAGTGAATCCCCCACAGATAAAGGAGCACTACTGTATCTCTTTAGTACATTGTGAGCCTTTTGAAACCAATCTCTTTGTTTTGTTCATTGTAGTATTCTTAGATGCTAAGACAATTTTTTGTTGCTGTTTGGAATAGGATGTTTTCCTAACTAGTAATTGACATTAGGAAGTAAAGCTACTTATTTTATGTTTATGTTATGATCAATTAACTTACTAATGTACCTCTTTCTAAAATAAAACTCAAGTGGTTCTCAGGGTCCGGTTCTGTAAACACTTTTTGTCTTAACTTTTTTCTTATTTATTGATCTTTCTCATACATATTTTACTTTTCTCAAATTGACTTTTTGTTACTTTGCCAAAACTTCCTAGATCACTGTTGAATGATAGTAGGATTCTTGTGTAATATTGGCAGTAGGATTCTGGTTGTTTCAGACTTGAAAGCAATTATTTCTTACTCTTGTAGAGTTTATTTTTGTGTCTGACTTTCTAAGTGTGTGTTTGTGAAAGTAGGTGAATGTATGTGTGTGTCTGTGTGTGTATGAGATAGAATAAAAATAAGTCAGGAATCACTATTGATTTTTATTAGATGCCTTCTTGCTATCATTCAGTACATAATGAAATATTTCTCTCTGTATAGCTGTTAGTATGATAAATCATAATATATTTCCTGTGGTTGAACTATCCTGGCATTCTAGAAATAATCCCCATATAGCTCATGATATGTTTTTAATGTATTTTTACATGTGGTATATTAACATTTATGATTTATGTATAAAATACATGACACTGGTTTATGGTTTACTTTGCAAAAGTTTTTTATTGGTTATACTAGCATTAAAAATTAAATTGGGAAAATTTTCATCTTCGTTTTATTCATACAACAAAAAATTATTGATTACATAGTGAAGAAAAATGAACTTTTGGCTTTCTTTAGTTTAAAAATTTTTTTAAACTTCAGAACAGTTGGGATAGCATAGTTTTATGTTCTATAAGGTTGAAATTCATTTGGCCAGGAGTCTTTGGGAAAGGGTAGATGATTCTTCTCTGAAGTTTTACTTCTTCATTAGCATTGGCGTGGGTGTGGATATACGTGTGTGTGCCTATGTTTGTATACACATGTTTTCATTAGTTTTAGATGTTAAATATAAAAGCTATTTACTAGAGTGTTTTTTAATATCCAAACATATGATAGTTTAAAAATTTGTACACACTTTCTTTGATACACCTCCCTTTGAGGGGTAGAGACTTAAGTGCACGTGGACTGAAGTTAGCGATTGGTTTCCTTTTTTTTTTTAGACACTAGTCTCACTTTGTCATCCTCGGTAGAGTGCTGTAGTGTCACAAAGCTCACAGCAACCTCCAACTCCTGGGCTTAAGCAATTCTGTGGCCTCAGCCTCCCCCAGCCAGGTGCCTGCCACAATGCCTGGCTATTTTTTATTGCAGTTTGGCTAGGATTGGGTTCGAACCTACCGCCCTCCATATATGGGGCGGCGCCCTACTTGCTGAGCCACAAGCACCGCCCTAGCACTTGGTTTCTAATGACTTGCATGTGATGACTCATGTGTGGCAGGAAAGACAGCATGTCTTTTCTGAGAGCAGGTCAGGCTACTTTCTTGCTCCTGGGATAGTTGACTGGGGGGGAGCCACCTACCATGTTTTGAAGACACTCAATCAAGCAGCTTTATGAAGAGACTTATGTGGTAAGGACCTGAGGTTTCCTGTCAGTAACCTTGTTACAAGGCAGGGTGACAAATCCTCCAGCCCTAGTAAAACTGCAGTCCCTGAGCCAGAACAGTCCAGCTAAAATGCTCTGAAAATCACTCACAGAAACCACGATTGAATCAGGTTTGTAGTTTTAGTCTATGCAGTTTGGGGTAGTTTTATACAACATAACTGCTTGTCACATGATTTGAATTTTTGTTAATCTTTTGGGTTATTACTTGCTTTCAGAGCATTTTAGCTTGCACAGTTTGCCATTTGGGATATGCTGGGATTGTCTTTGTGGCATAATTATATAATCAATTAAAAAATGAAATATCAGTAAACATCTGTTTAATTACTTTCGTTTTTGATGATGATTTCAAAATTTGTTAACATGTAATTGTCAAGTTTTCTTTATTCCGTAGCTTTATTTTACATATTTCACAACTAACTTGACTTGTATATTTATAGTAAACTATATACATAATTTTAATATGAAATAATTTCCTTTTTTTCCTGTTTTTGTTAATGTTTCATATTTTGTTCTCTAAATTAGTATTTTCCTGTTATACTTTAAAAACCATTTTGATTTTCAGGCCTATACTTCTGATTTGTATTTAAAATACAAATCTATTTATATTGGTAACCTCTGTAACAAGGTTACTGGCTGTTCAAAGAGTAATTTTCAAAATGTTAATCATATTGCATATATAAATAATAAAGTGTGTCAAAAACACATTTAACTCATTCATGCGAAAACTGGATCATCAGGATGATAAAGAGTACTTGGATACGGGAGTATTTATGGTCACCGCAGAAAGAAAGTTGGAATGAGATGGCTAGGTTAAATATCTGTCCATTGGGTAAAACTTCTAATTATTTCCAGGTTAATAAAGCAATAACATTTAAGGTTATTGGACATGAATCAGTTCCATTACCACCAGACAGACGTCTTCAAAATTACCATGTTAGCATAAGTATCTGGCCCTAATGAATACTAAAAAATCAAGTGAAACAAAAGTAAATTTAAACAGGCTTAGGTTAGATAATACCCCACTACGATACTAGAAGGAAATAGAATTATTAGTATTGTTATTATTATTTGCCCTTTTTCCAGATTTGGATGAGTTTTCCTAACACACACATGCTAGGAATTCCAAGTCTCAGTGACATAAACGTAGTAACAATTTCAGAATGACATTACCACCATAACCACAGATGATAGGCACCCGTTTTAAGCATATACTTTGGGGGTGTTGACAAATGTAATCACAACCAGTCAAGATATAGGACATTCTTATCACCCCAAACAGATGCCTTGTGACTATTCCTGGATATTTTCTCCCTTACACCCTCCCCCCCCAAGCCATTGATCCTATTTTCTGTTACTATCAGTTTTTCTTTCCTAGAGTTTCATATAAATGTTATCTTATAGTGTGAACTTATTTGTGTCTGCCTTCTTTTTCTCAGCATATTTTGAAGATACACTTATGCTATTGTGTGTATTAGTAGTTCATTCTTTTTTATTGCTAAGAAATTTTGCATTGTTTTAGTGTACTACAGTTTATTTATCCATTCACCTTGTATATTGTGACACTACGGAGTTTTTCAGTACACTCTAGCTTTGTAAATGCCTGTAAGTCCTTGAAGGAAAAATTTGAAGAGTCACATTGTGCTTTATTTATGGAGTAGCCGTCATAACGTTCATTGTTTATTTTTAATATAGTCATGGCTTCCTTTTACTTCCCATTTGACCCTAAATATGGATTCCTCTGGCAATGTGCTGGCATTTTGGCACGTACCCAGCTGTTGCTTCCATTTGCCTATTCCTTGAGATTGAGCATAATTAATACTGTAACTTCTTTTTGTGTTCCAGCCTGAAAGAATAGACCCAAGTGCATCACGACAAGGATATGATGTCCGCTCTGATGTCTGGAGTTTGGGGATCACATTGGTATGTTTGTGTTGTTTCAACTTTGTGTAGTTGTGTGATAAGAAATCTAGAAATGAAGAGAATGTAATTAGATTTCCATCTCTCATAAGAACTATGTTTTTTGTAGTTTTAGATGTTGTTCATTTACTTTTTTCCTTGCCCTGACTATAATCATGGGGACTATAGCTTTTAAGTATTAAAAGAAAAATTTTATATTTTCCTTAAAAGTGAAATCAGAGTTGATTCTTTCCCTGAAGGTTTTCTGAAGTATCTAGGGGTCTTCAGTGTTGTAGTGAGATATCTTGGCCATAGATAATAGGACTTCACAACAGGACCAGGAGTGGGAGCAGGGGGAGCAGCTCACCTGCAGGCAGCTCAGCGATGAAGGCACATAAGCTCCTCCCACCTCCGGCGAGGCGCGATCTGTCCAGTAGGACTGCATGCCGCGTGCATATAAGGTATGCGTATTGATATGTAGAAAATAATACCTAATTGAAATCTAGTCACCGAATAGAAAAGTTACAAGCCAGGGAGCTTAAAGTACTTCAGCAGTTGAGGGATAAAAGAACTACCTAGGTAATGGTTCTAAATACAAGTTTTAGCTTAGAACAACATTGAGAAAGAACAGTAACAAATATACTTATTTTGCAACAAGCAAGCACAAATAAACTCTTCTTTCTTACCCATAAAATGTATTGAAATTTTGGTTTCACGTAAAAATTAACTGTCTTATTTCCAGTTGATCTAAAACAATACTACAAACTGGGTAGCTTACCAAGCACAGAAATTCATCTCTTGTAGTTATGGAGGTTGGAGAGTCCAAGCTGAGGGTGCTGACATGTTCCGTCTACC
Organism: Arctocebus calabarensis; assembly: GCA_963573935.1. NCBI lineage: Eukaryota > Metazoa > Chordata > Mammalia > Primates > Lorisidae > Arctocebus > Arctocebus calabarensis. Next base: position 8,660 of record CAUYON010048797.1, read on the forward strand.
AAGGGCCACTTCGTGCTTCTTAAATGGCTGGCTGTCTTCTTGCTGCCTTACCTGGTATGAGGGGCAAGGAAGCTGCCTGGGTCTTTTTTTGTAAGGTCACTAATGCCACTCATGAAGGCTCTCCTTCATGGCCTGATCCCTTCTGAAAGGCCTCTCTAGCTGCTTCTGCATTGGATATGACTATTCCACATCTACATGGGACCTGTCCTATTAGATAGGCTGCCTAGACTTTTCCTTCTGTTTCCTGTTTATAAACAGCCCAGAGATACAGAGTTACAGAACAGCGAGTTTTTTGTGGCTTACTAAATAATCTCTATTTGTTCTTTGGCATTGTTTATGTAATTCTGCAATCCTCTTCCTTTGATGAGAATCATATACCCTTGATGAATTCTCTGTATATAGAGTCGAAGACTAATAGCTCACCTCTCCAGAAGACTAAATATAAGAGATATGTCTTGGGGTCTTTCATAATTATGAAGCCAACCAACAAAGAAAGAAATTCCTTCCTAGGATGAATGAACCTAGTGAAGTTATTCCCAATGCTGTGAATAAAAAATAAGATTTATTTCCTTCAAAGCAGTCATAACTTTAACAAAAATAAACTTCAGCCAAAATAACAGATTTCTGTGTATGTGTGCGTGTGCATGCCTGCTGGCTTGGTGCACACATGTGCATGGCTGGAGATGGCAGTGGGCTGATGGAGGCGTCTTTTGGGGAGGACACCATGAATTAGTCTCCTGATAGTGCCTTATTCTCTTCCTGAATTCTGTCTTCCTCTGTAATACATTTGGAGCCTCATCCTCATATATCAGTCACCTGTCAGTGCATATAAAATGGGATTCATTATGTCAGGGGGAAGATTTAGATATATTTCATAAAAAAGCGCAATTTCTAGGTTTTCATTATTTTTAGAACAGAGTGATTGAAAGGTGAGAAGGTGATTCACTAGTTGCTAGCAAATATTTTTGATCCTTAAAGGAAGAATTGGGATATATGTATATCAGACTCTTCAGATCTGTTTTGAAATTGTTTAGACCAGGGGTCCTCAAACTACGGCCCACGGACCACATACATTGGTGTGAATTGTATTTGTTCCCGTTTTGTTTTTTACTTCGAAATAAGATACGTGCAGTGTGCATAGGAATTTGTTCATAGTTTTTTCTTTTAAACTATAGTCCGGCCCTTCAACTGTCTGAGGGACAGTGAATTGGCCTCCTGTTTAAAAAGTTTGAGGACGCCTGGTGTAGACTATCAAGGGGCTCAAGATGAAGGGTTTGACTCTCAAAATCAGTGAAATCTGATCATGGTTGAACTTTTGGTAACTACAGAGTGTCTGTAGGGCCAGATTTGCACATTGTTTTCCACAAAGCTCAGACTGGGCTTTTTTCGTTAAATGTTCTTTTACCTTACAAAGAATTTGGCCACTGTGTTGGGCCTTGACCTTCTAGTCAGATGATTATAAACTGTGCCTACTCTACTAAAAAAGTTCTAAAAGCAACCTTCCAGAGTCTTTTACATACGAGTCAGGAGTACAGGGTCCCCAGGAACATGCATCATGGGGACATAGTCTAGACGTAAGTTGGGTATTTCCCTTTAGTCCAGCTCCTTGAATTTGGTTGATACCAAATTCTCTATATTGTCTTGATTTCTAAATCAAGGCCTATACTTAGCCTTCGTGATTCTGAAGATTCCACCCCAGCCTAATCTGGGTTGTCTTCAAGGCTGCTACAGAGTTTTACTTGGAGTTTGGGTTTTCATCACGGCTGTTCTGGTGGGGAGTGGTAAGTGGCAGGCAGTGTGCTTTACTCTTTTCTCTTTGTTCTCTTTAGTATGAGTTGGCTACAGGCCGATTTCCTTATCCAAAGTGGAATAGTGTATTTGATCAACTAACACAAGTCGTGAAAGGAGATCCTCCACAGCTGAGTAATTCTGAGGAGAGGGAATTCTCTCCAAGTTTCATCAACTTTGTCAATTTGTGGTGAGTACTTGATTTATGAATGCTCAAACACGTGGTGAGAATAGCGAGGTTCACCTAACCTCAGTACCATCGCATTTCACATGGGATGGGGCCTCTTTGTCGAGTCACCCGCCTTCCCTGCTGGATCTAGGCCACCATGGCTGTGTGGACACGTTCAGCCAGCTGGGAGAGGCATCACCCTCTTATTCTACTGTTCAGGTATTGGTGAAAAACAGCCATGGGTGGTGGAGAAGCTGCTGCCTCGAGACTGGTACAAGAAATACCAGGTAAACCTCTAGGTGAGACTGATCATCTTATTCTGATGTGGTTCTCACAATGAAATTGCACCAGAATGACCTTGCCAGATCAGACTTTCAGGAGTAGATCTCTGCTCTGACATAACATAGAACACTATCGGGTCTATTAGTAGGTCATACCCACAGTTCATTTGATAGAACTACGTTTGCTCTCTGACTCCTTTATCCAAGGAAGGTGAGAACCCCACCCTTGCTGATATTGTCTACCTTTTTAGCAGCTTTTTTTTTTTTTTTTTGATAGATGTATGTCTGGTACCCAAGAATAAATATATGCAAATATGGCAATAAAATATCCACTCTTTGTACTGTTTCAGTCTATACTTTAAATACAATTTTTGGTTATCATTTGAATATTTTTAACGATTGTTCTGTTTATCCAACATGATTTAAATACATGTTCATGACAGAAAGCTAGGGTATTTAGTATATCTTCTTATTCACTCTTAGAAATGCCTTTTTGTTTCTCATAATTATTTCCTGCCAGTAATGCTGTGTCTCATTACTATTTCTAGGTCTCATAAGACTTATATTTCAGGTGCTAACATTGTCCTCTTTTTGAATATTAGGAAACATTTGTTTCACTCTAGTTTTCAAGTCTCTTTCACCTTGTCTAACCAAGTCCTACTTCTGTGTTGGTTTTTCAGAAGGGAGAGGAAGGCCACAAGGATAACTCACATTGGCTGCTTTTTTTCTTCTTAAAAGCAATCTACTTTTTATTAATTTGCGCACAATATATACAGCTTATAGAAGTACATAAATGTGATAATTTTACATATTCCATTTTTATGAAGTACTTGCTTAAAAGAATCTACATAAATCATATCATACAGTATCTAAAGTGGTCACCTGTGAAACTTTCTGTCATAGTTGCACTCTTTTTAATTGCTTGATGTCTTTATTGGTTTTGTTTCACGTGTGCCAAGTGCTTTGTATTTCTCATTTCTGTCTCCCTTGGTGTCCTGTTATGGACGTCAGTCAGTGTCCCCCTTTTTTCCCCTGAGCAGGTTCAAACTCCCTCTCATTCCACATCCTTGAGGTCTGCAGTTGAGGGATGTCTCTTTAGATGCTGTGCTCCTGCCACTCTCTGTGTTTGTTTATTCTCTGTTGCTGTCCTTGTTTTGGACATTTTCTGTCATTTCTAACCTTAATCATTCAGATTTCTAACTGGTTTCCTTACAATCTAGCATTTCCTTGTTCCAAGTCATTCTTTTTTATTAGAGTTGTGGTTTTTTATGATATTTTCCTAAACATACTAATACTTTGTTTCAAACTATGTAAAGAATGCATTCTTATCAGGATGATTATTAAGAACGTAATAATTGATTTTGGAGAATAACAACAAAAAAAATCTTGGATCCTACAATGGTTGCCCTCCAAAGGGCTACAGTATATACACAGATGTGCAGTAAACATATACGGTATTTAAATTCTTGGTGAGGTGGGAAAAAATGAAGAAAAGATTGAGGAACACTGTTCTGGAGACTTGCTCCTGTCTAAGTTAGCACGGCTTTCAGAGCCCATTCTGGTCTGGTCTAGCTTGTTGCTCTAGCCATAATTCTACCTCTCCCCAAACTGTTTCTGCCAAACTGAATTTCTTCAGTTTTTTAAAAGCACATAGAGGATAACATGAGAGAATATTTTCATTACCTTTGGATGGATAAAGATTTTTTAAATTGTACACAAAATAAAAAAAATTGATAAAATTGAATTTTATTAAAATTAAGAACTTCCGTTGGTTCAAAAATAGCACTGGATGAAATGTCAAGCCACACACTGGGAGAAGATATTTTCTGTATAGTATTTGACAACAGACTTTTATGTAGAATATGTAAAGAATACTTACCATATACAACACTTACAAATATGAAAATGGCAACCAAAAATGGCAAAATACTTGGAAAGCACTTAAAGGAATGATAGTCAGGAGGTCAATGAACGTGTTAAGTAGAACTTATTCATTCAGCGTTATTAGTTGTGAGGAAAATGCAAATCAAAACTACATTGAAATACCATTGTAAATCACAAGGCTGCCAAGTACCAATTGTTGGTGAGGATCTAAAGCAACTGAAAGTCTCATATATAATCTGTTAGGGGTACAAGTTGGTATAGTTCCTTTGGAAAACTGGCAGTATTCAATATTTAATATCAGCTGACTAATATAACTAATGAGTAAACTATGATTCAACAGCTCAGGTGTTAGTTGTATACCCACCTAAAACTGATATATTAGAATGTTCAGAGAAGTTCTTTCATAATCTCCAATTACAGAGAAAATCGATTAACAGTAGAACAGATAATAAATTGTAGCATAATTTATACAGTGATATATAGCATCAGGAAAGATTAAGCCATTGCTTCACTCAGCAGCATGCGTAAGTTTCACAAATGATGTTGAGTGAATGAAGACAATACAGTGTGCATGGTTCTATTTACGTAAAAGTTAAGAGCAGAATTGCTGTAACAGTGGAAGTAAGAATATTGTTACTTTTTTATTAGTTCTACACTTAAGGGGTTATGTTCTTTTTTGTGTATCTGCTACAATTAAAAGTTCACTTAAGGAAGAAAAGGATAAACACTTAGGGTTCAAAATGAAGATCTCAACCCACATTTAAAAATTTCCTCAGCTTTAACTTTCTATTAAAATAGCCAGTGGAATTTTTTAAAAGGAAAAACCTATTTGTCATTGAAAAGAACAAAAAATAGTCTTCCTTAAGGAATGTTTGTGAAACTGTACACGAGACTGAATATCATTCCTTTGACTAATCCAGAGTTTATCAGTGGGGGAAAGAGTCACTAGGAGGATGGAAACCAGCAAACAACTCCCTCATTTAGGATGGCAGAACCCAGAAGAAAAGGCTTCCAGTGAGACAGACGTTCAGGAAATATATGTTGATCCTTAAAATGTCTTGAGGAAATGCAGGTACTGCCCACAACCAGATTCTGTGGTAACATTCACTCCTGTCCTATAAAGAAAAGCTCAGTTCTCCTGAAGTAGCTTCTGAAGAAGTCACTCATCTTGGTTAGAACATAGTGCAGGCTGTTAACAACAAAACCTATAATACATCTCATTGCAAGGTGCTGATGGTGTACTGATGTCTTTAACCTATTTCTCATAGTCACCTAGATCTATCTGTAACTGAGACCAACTTGTGTTTTAGGTAAATTCCAATGCTGTTTTACAGATGAAGAAATAAAAGTCACTAACAAATGAAAATGCTCAGTGGTTCAGAGAATTGCAACATTCCAAAAATATCTGAGCATATATACTTAATTGTGAAATTGTTCCTAAAAAGAATTATAAGGAAGGAGTACTTTGAATTTAGGAAATGCTAACTTCAAATAGTAAACATAATTTCTGGATTTCATGGGGTATATAGCAGTTTGAGTATTTCAGATCAGTCAAATCTATAAAGTAGTTAACACCCTTTAGTTAATCTTTCAGAAAAAAAGGAATAAAAAAGTGGACATGAGGTAAATGGTAAGAGACATAAAACAGTGGTTCTCAATCTTCCTAATGCCGTGACCCCTTAATACAGTTCCTCATGTTGTGTGACCCCCAACTATAAAATTATTTTCATTGCTACTTCATAACTGTAATTTTGCTACTGTTAGGAATTGTAATGTAAATATCTGATACATGGGATGGTCTTAGGCAACCCCGTGAAAGGGCATTCGACCTCCAAAGGGTTCGCGACTCACAGGTTGAGACCACTGACTTAGAAGAAAAATCCAGAAGGTTCCATTTAATTGATAGCAGGCAAAGAAAGAATTAAAATAAAAATTTCCTTTACTCATAGAAAAAATTAAATTTAGATTAAAATACGAGACCAAAGTAGCTAAAAGAGTTGGAGGAAGCCACATATGGATATATCATAAGAAAAGATAAATTTGAAACACCTTCACTCAAAGCATCTGCCCACGAATGTTGACACTCAAGTAGAGAAACACAGGGCGTGAGGGCTGGAGAAGGGGCTGCGGGAGGTGAATGTGGCCCTTTCACGTTAGTTTGGTGGATTAGATATCTTTGACAGTACTTGCCCTGAAACTACTAAGGTACAAGATAAGCATTTTTGAGTGTCTTTTAAAATGTACTAGTTTTAAGGAGTAAATAAACTGACAGAAATTATGTGAGGGAAAAGAATGTCAAGGAAATTTAAAATGATATACTTACCCTAATCTGGCTTCACTACCTGAACTTGTAAAAGGTTTGTGGCACAAAATACCTAAAGCAGAGATTTAATTTTAAGAAAAAGTCATTTTACGTCTCTAGTTGTAAAGACATTCCCCCTTCTTCTCCCTAGTTGATGGTTGGAAGTAAAAGCAAATCTTCAGCCTAGGACTAAGGAATTCTCAAAGATAAAAAATAAGTGGAATATGAATAGTTCACCAAAAAATTTCAATACTCATAAATGGAATGAGAATTAGTAGAAGCAACTGATCATCAGTAGGAATAGACTTACAAAGAATTTAAAATATTAGAATAATCAGAGAAAAAAATAATAAGTAAATTAAAAGAAAAAATTAAACATCTTGGATATATAAGCAGGAAACAGAAATTTGTATAGAACCAAATAGACATTTTAGAATAAAAAGCCTGAATTAAAATACTCAGTATCTCTGTACATCAGATTAGATACAACTGAAGAGAATTTAGTAAACTGGGAAATCGATCTGGTGCTCTACTAGTGGGCCTTTTTGAGGTGATGGAAATGTTGTATAATCTCTGTTAAGTTCACTAGACCACGAGCATTTGAAATGTATCTAGTATGATGAAGGAAATAAATATTTAATTGGAATTAATTTGACTAATAACTCGCTTACTGGATAGTCTCACTAGTTGATAACAGATTACTAATGTCAGTAGTACTTCAGAAATGGAATTTAGTCAGTGTTACTAGTTTAGGATTTCTACTCAGATAGCATCAAAATTTTGGGCTCCATAGATGAGATAAAAAAACAGAAAGCCAAAAAGACATGGCAGTTTTACAAAGAAAGTAAACATCTGTGTGGGTAAAAAATGCAACAGAAATACTTAAAAAATACTGTGTAGGTCTGAAGCCATGAGCTTGCTGTGCTCCAGGTGTGGAAGGAGTCATTAGCAGCTGAGCCATTACTTCCTGTAGGACCACAGCTCTACAGTGTTGTTGTTGTTGTTTTTTTTGAGACAAAGTCTAAAGCTATTGCCCTGGATAGAGTGCTATAGTGTCACAGCTCATAGCAACCTCCAACTCTTGGGCTTAAACGATTCTGTTGCCTCAGCCTCCTAGGCAGTTGGGACTACTGGTGGCCTCCACAATTTTGGTTGCAGTTGTCATTGTTGTTTGGTGGGCCCAGGCTAGGTTCAAACCCGTGCGCTCCAGTGTATGTGGCTGGTGCCCTAGCTGCTGAGCTACAGGTGCCGAGCCTAAAAGTGCTCTTTATAGATACAGAGGATGAACAGGAGTGAGACACACTGCTTAGAATTCTTAGGATCTGGGGAATGAAAAAATAGTGATGTCAGTTACTCCCTAGGCCACAGTTTTAAGCAAGCTGTGAGATGTACAGAATGGCAAGGATAGGTACTGTTTTTACAGCCACAGTCAGAATATCGCCATACGACTGGAACTTGAAAGGTCCATGGTAGGACCTCATTCTATACCGATGGCACTGTAAACGACGCAACTGTGAAACTGCTCCTGGTGCAGTCCATAATACTTAGCAGATACTATATTTGTTGAACAGATGAATGTATATTCATTTTTATAGAGGGCAAGCACATTCTTTTAAAATGAGTCTGCACATCACAGTTCCAAAATACATGAAGTCTAGTGTTAAGAAAAGCATTTAACAAAATAGAACATGAATTTAAGTTGAGATAACTTTATGAAATAGTCTTAAATTCACTATAAAACGAATATGTTTAGGATGTTCAAGGAAATATTAATAAAAGCATTAGTTCCGTTAAAACCAAAGAAGAAATAAAATGTATGAAATAGCTGGAAATGAAAACTTGAATTAGAAGTCTTAGAAATGAGAAAACAGGACTGTCCCTATGGCTCTAAGGAGTAGGTTGCTGGCCTAATATGCTGGAGGTGGTGGGTTCAAACCCAGCCCTAACCAAAAACTGCAAAAAAAAAAAGAAAGAAATGAGAAAACATAGCTGTTGATATGAAAGACACAACAGCCTTGATACACTCTAGACTGGAAACAGTTGAAGACAGAATTAGGGAAATGGAAAATGGAGCTGAGGAATTTTCCCAAGATGACATAGATTAAAATATATTTAAAGCACTTAAGAATCAGGGAGCATATAGAGTGGGCGGTTCTAAGATGCTTCTCATGACAATGCAGAAGACAGCTCTGAAAGTGGAGAAGCAGTATTTAAGGAGGTAATAGTGGGACACATTTGAAAATTGATGTAGAATAAGTTTTCAGATCGAAAGTAAAGTCCGTATCATGGAATATAAACAAAGGCAAATTTATACCTAAATTTTAGGCACTGAAGCAAAATTACGTAGCTGTGATAAAATAAAAGTCATCAGGAAGAGAAAACAGACTGTCTGCTTAGGGTTAGTAATTAGACTAATAGCAAATATGTTATTAACAAATAATTACAGGAAAACGTGCAGTCAAAACTCCAGAATGATAAAGAAAAATAATTGTCGACCTACTCTTGAAGTTTCATCCTCAATCACTCAAATATCATTCAAAATAAGGGGGACATAAAGATACTTGGAGAATGGAAAGATTGAGAGTTAAGTACTCATAGACTTCTGATAGGATATATACAGTTGGCCTTGAACAACGTAAGGGTTAGGGATGCTGACCCCTTCCCAGTTGACAACACTTGTCTAACTTTTGACTCCCCGAAAATTTAACTACTAACTTTCGGTGTCTCAGGGGTGGCAGAAGCAGAAAATCTATATATAGGTGGACCCACACAGGTCAAACCTGTGTTGGTCAAGGGTCACTTGGCCAAAACAAAATTAACCCAGAAGAGTGTTACAGGTTGGATTCTTGGAAATCAAGCTTTTGAGACAGAAATGAGTATGCAGGAAGTTGATTAGTGATTTTGGGATCAGCAAGTAGTAAAGGGAAATATCAGGAAAGAGGGCAGGAGGAGAGGCTAAGCTGCCCTGCAGTTCCAGTGGAGGCCAACACTGACTCTGTGCGAATCTGTAGAGCTGGGATGGCCTGGTAGGATTGACCTGACTTGAAATGCGGGACTTGGAGTTTATAGCTTTTGGGGAATTAGTCACTGGAGACTTCCCAGGAAGGCTAACGTGGCTCTCTTCAGCTATAATAAGCTCGCAGAAGCCGATGATGGAGGATTCTCTGCTGGCAGTGTCCATAGGAGACAAAGACATCCTTTGTTCCTAAAGAGGGAAGCTATCCAGCACATTGCAGCGTCCACTACGGAAGGTGTGGTGTGTGGGAAACAGCAATGTGTGGAGGAACACGTTGCACTCCATTGTCAACACTCAGTAACTTTCGATACTAAAAAAGGATTTAACTGGGGTTGGAGGGGAGGAGAATGGTGATTATGACATGGGCCAAGATAGATGAAGTAAATGCAAACAATGAAAATACTTTGGCAGCTTTAATTAGGCAAGGTAAAATTCAAGGGGAAAATATCAGCAAGGCAGAGGTTTTTATATATACTGATACACAAGTGGTATTGTCTTAAACTTTTAGACCAAAGAACACAGTGTTGAGATACAAAGTACAAAAGTTTTTACTACTTGAGGATAAATTGATAAAATTCACATATAGTTTACCTCTTGGGATTACTGGATTGCTAATATCTCTTGGGTGGTCTCTGTAATTACATATTTATATACGCATACATATTTAGAATAACGTATATATGTACAAATTTTACACTTATACATTTAGATTTTTAACTGTGTAGGATTCTACTAAGCAGCTATCTCATAATTTAGTCAATTCTTAACAATTTACTTTTTTTTTAGTTTTTCACTAATTATCCCACATTGACTACACTAAGGGTAAATCCTCAGATTATAGTGTCTGAATTGTATGTAGTAGGTTGTCTGTTTTGTTTACTTTAGATCTGAAGGAAAAAACTATTTGATTCTTTGTAGTGTTTCATTTGTGAAAAATATTTCAACAAATATGTGTCCATTTTAATAATGTTATTTTTATGTTATTTTAGCCTTACAAAGGATGAATCCAAAAGGCCAAAGTATAAAGAACTTCTGGTGAGTATGGGGCTTTGGGAATTTTAGATCCATCATCACCCCCGAATCTTCTTTGCCTGCCTGGTCACTAAATAAGCAATGGGCCTCTGTTACAAAGAAACAGCTTGACCTTACTTAACTTTTTTAAAAAGTGTTTTAACAAAGATAATTGGAAAGAAAAAATTTGTAGTTATTTTCCTACTAATTTATTAGCTAAAATCCCATGGGGAACAATTTTGATCTTAACGTGTCATAAAAATTAGCCCCAAAGAATTCCAGCTTTCACTTTATGGAGCCATTTTCCATGGCGTAGTCCCCATCTATCTAATGTATCCACAAGAAAAAGTTAGTGAAAAGTCTGTCTTGGTTCTCACCTAATGTGCACATTGTGAGGGTGTATAACATGCCCCTGGGTGAGGAAAAAAAAAAAAAAGTTTGTCCTTTTCCTGCCTTTATTAAAAGCTCATATGCAATTTTATATTTTATGGCCGATTTGCATTTCTTCGAACGTCGTCATTCATCTCCCAGAATTTGATGTTTTAAACAGTCTATGGGGCATGGCATTGGGCTGGGCAGTGAAGAAAGTACTGTCATCTAATAATGCCGGAGCATTTTAAGAAAAAACCCATTTGCTTATCACATTTAGCCTACTAGGTCTCCAAGGATATTAGGTCATACTTAACGCCAGCCATGACTGTAAGAACATCCAGTCAACACTTTTAGAGAAGCTGTGAAAGACAAATATTGATAGAGATGGATTATGAAGAGGTGGGCTAGGAAAGCAGATACTGGGCCTCAGGTTCTGTAGAGGGCAGGAGCAACTTTCTGTTAGGCCTGTGGGGTAGAGGCCGGAAGGATTAAAACCAAAAGCTTTTTTGTTGGATCCTTCTGCTGCCTATGGGGAGATGGATTGGGATTTGTGCTTGTGTCCCAGGAGGAACAGTGATTGGTATTCGTGAAGCTCTTCTTGGCTCTCAGATGGTGTAGTAGAGGCTGCAGCTGTGTTTTGTGCTGAGGAACAACTCTGCTCTCCTCCTCAACAAATACTCCCTGATACACAGATAAATTTCCAAACTTCACTGCCTAGGTGGCACCTCCAAGTCACAACACCATGTGTCGTGTCTAGGCACACCCACACCCACTAACACATTTGCATGAAATAAAGGCTGTACTTGCCTCTCTGAACTTCTGGTGTTGTGATATTTTACAGCATATGTGGCTAGAAACCTGCTTTGTAGATTTTGGAGAAATTTCAGTTTGGGCTCTGATGTTTTTCTTTTCTTTTTTCAATTTTCTTGCAGAAACATCCCTTTATTTTGATGTATGAGGAACGTACTGTTGAGGTCGCATGCTATGTTTGTAAAATCCTGGATCAAATGCCAGCTACTCCCAGCTCTCCCATGTATGTCGATTGATACAGCTGCTACATCAGACTCTAGAA
>CAUYON010048801.1:0-18921 GCA_963573935.1 Arctocebus calabarensis
CACACTGCTCACAGCAACCTCCAGCTCTTGGGCTTAAGCGATTCTCTTGCCTCAGCCTCCCTAGTAGCTGGGACTACAGGCGCCCGCCACAGCGCCCGGCTATTTTTTTTGTTTTGCAGTTTAGCCGAGGCCGGGCTTGAACCTGCCACCTTCGGTATATGGGGCCGGCGCCCTACTCGCTGAGCCACAGGAGCCGCCCATATTCATCCCTTTTAAAATGTGCCTAGTCCAGCATTGAAGTGTCTGTGTTTATTTGTACATCTATGATACCAAACTCAGATAAATATGCATATCTCATGGTGGTCATGTTCCTTGTCTATCTTTGGCTCATTTTACAAAGACTCTTCCTGATAAATGTAACTGCATTAAAAGCATTGAGTGGTCTGAGCACCTTAACTTTACAAACTCAGCATCTGCGTTCCCAGGGGACCTGGGTGGAGTTTCCTTCCCTGTTGCCTGTTCGGGGGATTGGGGATCACTCCAGGCATGGATGTCTTAGAAGGAAAATCTGGAGACGAGACAGATACAGAGACATTTTTCAGAGGCGTGCAGGGTAGGTATTTTAGTGAGAGTCTGGGGATATGAGAAAAGGGGCTGAAACTGCAGACATAAGAACACCAGACATGGTTCACCATCTTATAAATATGATTATTATTTATTATTTTTATTCCCTTAACCTTTCTCTTTATCTTCACTGAGAATAGAAGGAGAAGGATAAGGGACAGTCGCAGGGGTTCTATCCTCCGGTTCTTTCCCTCCTGATTCCTATCAAGGACACTACTATTTTTGTCCAAAAGAAATTGCTGAACAAACTCACTTATGGTCAAGTTGAAGCCTCTAGACATCTCAAGTCAACGCGTTAGGGGAGGAGACAAGGAGACAGGACAGACGTGGGCTGTCGGGCTCGCTGAGTGATTGAAACTGACGACCCTGAGGAAAAGCCGTCCGGGCAAGTGTAGACCAGGACTCCGAGGCAGGGGCTTGTACAGTGGGCGCAGAGGTTGAAATCTAACTACGGGAGAGCTAATAGCCAGGGACAAAAACGGACCTCAACCCTACCTGAACGTTGGCTAATCAACATATCATTTGCATTGTAGTTTTAAAATTTCTCACCCTTGATAGTTCCAAAATAACTATTTAAAGTATGACAGTGGGAGAAAACCCACTTCTAGGGATCACTATCCAAATTCTTAACAAAAACCAACCCCCTAGCCTTAAATATTCCTCCCTTGAATTAGTGAGACTTGATAAAACCAAAACCCCATTTGTTTTGGAGCAGCTGGTCTTTTCAAAACTGCCCCTCTCCCTCTCTGGAGCGAGCAGCCTTCTACTTTCGCTTTCGGTAAGAGCAGCTTGGGTTGACTTACGTGGTGCATCCTGAGATGCTTTTCTCTGAGAACCCGAAAATACCACCGCTCTGAGGGTGGTAACAAGTAGAATCCTCATACAAGAAGTGGGTTACGATTTGCTGGTTAATCCAGAAAAGAGATTTGGGAAGAGGTAGCAATTTAGGAAGAGAAAGAGCAAAATCTCATGCATGGGGTGACACCACCCTCTGATCTTTCAAAATGGTAGTAAAGGAAATAAACTCACAGAATGCTGGAGGCTAAATCGTGTTTTTGAGGAGAGGAGTGAAACCGTTAGGCTTCACGTTTAACTTGATGCACGTGAAATTGTGCCAGTGAATTTGAGCAGGAATACACAGAAAGATAGGGTAAGAAAAAAACATTGTACATAATTTGAAAAATTCCAGAAGCTGTGTGTAGGGGTATAGTGTGAGTTAGTGTAAAGCTTGGTGCTCAGAGTTCAGTCCAGATTTAGTTTATTGTCTAATGGGCTCTCAGCTGACAGGTGGTTTTTTAGTAAATTTGGAGTCACATACATTTTTTTGGCTCATATTTATGTATGGTTGTACACGTCTATGCAGTTGAATTCTTTTTTCTAATTATAAAATATCTTGTCATTTTTATGACATTATATGTTATTTTTAACCTAAAAATTTAGATGCAAACTTAGTGTTAATTTAATCTACTATTTCATAAAATGAATCCTCCATATTTTACCTTTCAATTTCCCTATTTAGGTTATTTTCAAACTAGTTTGGAATGATACTTAACACTGTAACCACCAACTGTGCACTTAAATAGTTATAAATCTGACTATCTCCTTAGAGAAATTCCTGGAAGTATTAAATATGTAACATTTTTAAAGCTCTTGATACTTATTGACAAATTACTTTCCAGAAATTGTCCCCCCCTCTACTCTCAGTAGAAAGTGACCAATTTCCTTTACGTTCACCTCTTAGTGAAAAGGAGCACTACCAGATTCTCATATTTTCTGATTTGGTAACTGAAAATGTTTAAATTTAAATTTTAATAAACTCAAGGACCCTGACTTTGCCAATTTGGGGGGATAGTCTTTGTAGTTTTCTAACATTTGTCTAAGCTTCACATAATAATGTGATTTATATAAATATATTAATGGATAATGAATATTCATGAAGTAGTTTAGATATATCACATAGAGATTTCTTAAAATAAGTGTTTTTGAAAGGGTTTTTGTAAGATCTAAATGAATTAACTTATTTATAGCTCTTGGAAGAGTTTCTTGCCTTCACAAAGTACTGTTATGTGTTGGTTTTTTATTACTGTTCTTACTTCCCTTGCAAATTAATCAACTATAGAAAATAATTCAAAGATTCTCACAGCTGAAAAGACCTTAGCAACTACAGAGAAAAGCAGGAATAGACATTTTTACCATTGAATCATCTATTCTAATTATGTAAAATTTGTTTTAAGTAAACAACTACGAATACAAACATTCTGGCTCAAGTAGTTAGCGGACCTGGGGTGCCACCAACTTGGCTTTTCCTTGGTTTCCAGAATGACCCAATCACCAGGACATCTCTGAAGGAACTTTAATGCCATTTGAACAGCAAAGCACTAATACCAAAGACAAAATTCCTTACTGACAGAATAAATAAATAAATAAATAAATAAGTAAGTAAATAAATAAATAAAAATAAAGACACAGCTATCCCTGAGGGACAAATTAGCCCTTGGTCATACAAGAAGTTAAAAGAAGCAACACATCCCTTATATCTTTTCTTTTTGGTTGACACACAGTAAAATAAAATCAGTCCAGTATATCCCCATGGAGTATGAAGGGAAACAGCCCTTATTTCAAAACATTTTGGAAGGGAGTAAACCTAAATTATTTGCATGATTATTGTTTGATATCAGTGAAATGCATGAGAATTATCTAGACATATGTTTATTTTAGCCATCCTTAAATTTTCACTAGAATTACACATTAAACTGTAACTGCATAAGTATCATTAAAGTACTAGTTCATCAATGATTCATAGTTAAAACACAGAAATCCTTCAAAGAAGCATAACTTATATGAACTTACTTGGCACAAATACAAAAGACAAGAAAGTATCAGAAGAAATCTCTAAGGCACATAAATGCTAATATGTGTCTTTCCCCAAGGGAGTTAAAAATGAACTTTGTTTCTTATTGTTTTATTGCCTAACTGAAAATTTGTATTTTCTTTCCTTACATGAAAATTAGTTGAAAAATAACGATACTCTGGTTTACTCTTCCCGATGTGTCAAATAACATTTATTTATTCCTTTCTTACATTAAAAAGGGTATTTCAAACGACAAGTGTTTGTTTTAAAGTTGCATACAATATACAACAAACAAAATGCTAATATTCAGTAAGTTTGATCGCTTTATTTTTGCTTCCTCTTTTAAATTTGCTTTGTGAGATTATTATATAGGTTATTTTTTTTTTTCCCAGCCCTGGGAAACATGAGAAGGACTTTATTCTTTCCTTTGAATTTGAGAGTTTAACTACATGCACATAACAATGTGCAGTCCATCTTTATGCAAATAGTTTTAAAAGGCAATGTGCCTGAAGGGCTGTTTTTATGGCATTATTTGGTTTTATATCTTTGCAATCAACACTATGCAGCCGGCATGGCCATGTAAATTCATGAGAGATTTTTCTATTCAAACCCAAACAAGGTCACCTGTTTTTGAAGATCAGAGTGAGATAAAAGTGACACTGCTTCTACAATGGCACTAAAAACAGTATGTACAGCTTCTTTAAAAAAAAAACAAACAAACTGATACCATCTTTGAAAATATGGCATTGATTTTTTTTGCAATTGGATTACTAATACAATAATAATTTTAATGAAGGAATTTGGAATCAGTTCTGCTACCAGCTATTCATACTTTATTTCCTTTTAAAAAATCCTCTCTAAAGCATTAAAAATGTTTCAGAATGTTTTGAAACAGGTACTTATTTCTTAAATGTATACAAAAGGAAGCTCACATTCACTTAAATATATACTTTGTTTTGTACCAATGTAATGTATTCTTGCTAATCTAACTATTAAACGTGTCTTTCTCTATCCCATATGGGGGTAGCTATTTAACAGAGAACATTCAACTAGCTTACCCAGATTGACCTCAAGACTTTTCTTTCTTTCTTTCTTTTTTTTTTTTTTAATAGAGACAGAGTCTTTATTGCCCTCGGTAGAGTGCCATGGCATCACACAGCTCACAGCAACCTCCAACTCCTGGGTGATTCTCTTGCCTCAGCCTCCCGAGTAGCTGGGACTACAGGCACCTGCCACAACGCCCAGCTATTTTTTTGTCACAGTTTGGCCAGGACCGGGTTTGAACCCGACACACTTGGTATATGGGGCTGGGGCCCTACCCACTGAGCCACAGGCACTGCCCTCAAGACTTTTTTTTTATTGGCCAGGTGTTTTTCCATGATGGAATGGTCTCTTATTGCCCCACACTATGATAAATCTAATAAGAAACTATAGTAGGCACTTTATGGATTATTTAGTTGCGATTCAACAATCTTATGTCTAGAAATTGTTATTTTTTCCAGATTACCAACAAGGAAACTGAGGCAAAACATACGTAAGTAATTTGCCAATGTCCAGGTAGCTAGAACATGGCAGAGCTGAAATTTGTCTCCTGTGTCATAAGTCATCAACTAAGTTCAAGGGCACCAGTCCCTCAAGTTTTCTTAATAGAGCAGAACAAAGCAGAGTGCACCGGTGGGGAAATTAGGAGGGCTGCACTGAAATTTCTGGAAGTGTCTTTTGTTGAATGTAGATAAGTTCAGTAGAGGTTCTTATAATGTTGACAGAGGCCCTGCAAGAGAATGAGAAAGCATGTGTTTTGGTATCAGAAATAATGGGATTGAAATTTCATTTCACTTTTTAATAATACTGAGAAAAAATTGAGGAAAGGCACTTTACCTTTTTGAGACTTAGTTAATAGAAGGAAAATAAAGGTGCTCACTTTTCCCCATATGAATCACAGAGCAGTCATACAGCAATAAAAATATACATGCCAAATGCAGAGTACAGGGGCTCTCTGGGGAATGAATGAGAATGTTCCTGAAAGTGTATTTAGGTCAGATTTGTATTTAACTCAGATCTCCGGTGGGCAGCACTTATATGGTAATGATGGTAGTAGTGATAGTAATAATAATAACAACAACAACAATACTATAATGATTCATATTTGGTAATAGAAATATAATATAATACTATAATAATAATATCTCTGTCTTACAGTAATAAGTTCCAAAAATATTGTACTCTTTCTTTTAATTCAAACAAATAAAATATAGAAACAAATATGCAAAAAGTTCAGATAGGAGAGAGGAGAAATTTTAAAAAGGAATATTAAATGTTGACATTCACCTAACATTGCATCAATGCTAGGATAATAGGAATGTTACACTTACTTTGATCTTCTAACCAAATCAATAATAACCTTTCTATTTCAAGAATTAATCCATGATGCTGGTAAGTAATAATTGATGCCTGCTTTCCACATGTTGCATGATTCTCACTTTATCCTTAAAAATTGGGTAGTTGAGTGACTGAAGTCAAATGCTTTCACGATGAATAATGGCATCTATCCTTTCTCTGAACACTTCATTATTTCTACTTTCATTTCCATGATAATGACTTTTTTCACTGAAGGCTCACATGGATGTTCAGTGGACTTTCTCTTTGGAGGGATGGTCACAAAATTGAAAAATTCAGTGAAGATTGAGGTGATGTTGTACATCAGTAACCATGTAACCCTGGTCTGGAGCATAAAGATGGTGACACCAGGGAAAGGAACACCGTGAGGTCGGTTGTCCATAACCAGGGGACTGCCTGTGTGATGTAAGGAATTTCAGGTAAAAAGAAAATTAAGAAAAACGTGAAAAGTACAATGACAGAAAAGCAAGAGAGTTATGGAATTGTGTACTGACCACCAAAGATGAATTATGTTTATATGTCGTCACTGTTGCAACAATGTAGAAATAAAATAGAAGTTTATTGTTTTTTTCTATCTTAAAGTTAATTTCTCCACTTCCCCACTCTGAAGGTATGAAAGTGATGAATTTGGTGAATATTCCACTAAGCCAAATTTGATATTTTACTGAAAATCTGTGCATCCATAAATAACGTGTTTCATTGTTTTATGTTTCCACAAATTTACATGAAGGTTGTCAATATGTATAAAACAACTTAATCTTGCTCAATCTCCATTGGTTTATAAACTCTGTACATTTCCATATCTCTGATTCAAAGGTATAAATGGATCACAAATATTCAAAGGTATAAATGGATCACAAATATATTCACTACTGATGGACAACTGATTCATGCTAGATTGGGCTGTGTTTTAATAAACATCTTTGCACACATCACCTGATGCCCATGGAAAATTATCTTTTCCCATTTTCCGTAAATTGGCAGGACACCCAGGTTTAAGGCATAGTGCCCTAATGTGATGGGTACACTTTATTTGAACTAAAGTTTCATGTTTATCCCCTTGTTTCCTGCACTGAATCATTCATATGTAAACATCACATTTCCAAAGGGCACAAGAAAACTTATGTTTTGGATTTTAGCATCTTCCTTTAATGATGTTTTTATTCTATTGGGTACTAAAGCAGAAAGCATTTAAAATAGTCTGCTAAGTGGACACTGGAATCCATTTTCAAAAAGACACATTTGATCATCAAATTCTTCATCTGTTCAATGAAATTGATATCCCAAGACTACCAAATGGAAAACATATTCTTAGCATGCCTGGGAGAATCCTCTTTGATCTCAACTCCAATTTGTCTACCTAATCTCTTGATCTGTGTTTCTCACTATACATTATCTATACTTAACCCCATGCTGTCCCCAGTCTGCTCCTTACAGTTTTATGCCATTGTGCTCGGTGATATGTTTTCCTCTGTCATCTTTGGAAAGACAATTCTTTCATGCATGGTGAACATATATTCAACACCTGTTTGCTGAAACTCTTTGTGACTAATTGCTCTTCCATCTTGGCATTCCACCTGCCAATTTAGTATCAATTGGCTTTAGGATCAGAATCAAGAAAAAATTACCAAAAATAAAAAAGAAAGAAAAAAGAAAACTACAAAACTTAATGTGTACTTGTCAGTCATTTTAATTAGTTTTGAAAAACTCAAACGAGCAGCATAGCCATTGACAGCCAAGCGGCAGCTGTATGGAGAGGTCTCACAATATCTTAGGCCAGCTGCCAGGCTCTCTCTGCACTGAGCAGGCAAAGCTGAAGCGGGCAGGGACTGAAAGGGAGCTACCCCTGCTCCCTTTAACCAAGCACACCTCATGCTTGCCAGTAATCCTTGCTGGGCATACGTGCCAAGCCACTTTCCTTCCGGGGAAGCTGCAACTTTAGGTGCTCACTATTAACATTCTGAAAACCAGGTACTATATGCAAATTTAACATGGCACAGGCTAGTTACATTCTGTATCCCAATTGATTGTGCTTCAGAGAACAGTGTTAAAAGAAGATAAAGCCAGTATTTTAGCTCCCAGCTATCTTTCTCCAACATGAAAAGAAATGTTGTGGATTGAGTTGTGTTGCCCCTACTTACATTATATGTTATATGTTGATGTTCTTACTCCCAGTATCTTGGACTGTGATTATATTTGAAAGTAGAGACTCTAAAGGGAGAATTACATTAAAACAAGACCTTTAGGATGCACTGTCCTCCAATCTGACTGGTGTCCTCATACAAAGACAAATGTAAACACACTGGGAGATAGCGGGATGGCTTAGCCCAGAGGAAAGACCATGGGGAAGGTGGGCATTTCTAAGCCGAAGAAAAAGACCTCAGAAGGAGCCAACCCTGCCAACACCCTGAATCTGCACTTCCAGCAATAAAAATTGTGAAAAAACAAATTCCTGTTGTTTAAGCCACCCTATCCATGGTGTTTTTTAAAATGGAAAACTAGTTCAAGACATTGATGTGTCATCCTGCATCTGGCCAATTTGCCGCACTAACTTTTTTAGAAATCTGTTTCATTTATTAGATGATGAACCTCAGTGATGTTCAATATAAATTACATCTATCCTTCTGTCATTGCCTACCACTTACCATCCATTTGCAAACTACATTTTTTTCCTGTATTTGTTTATTATCTGGGATGCCTATTGTCCCTCCCTCTTCTCTGTATCTAATCACTGACTAGAATTTAAACCAAACGAGGACAGAAGTCTGCCTTTGGATTGTGTATTGCCAGATGACTGGTACCTGGAACAGTGGCCAGTAGAGAGTCTATAAGTAACTATAGTATATAAAAAAGACTAGTTTAAGGATTAGGTCTTGTTCGTATTTCTATACAGAACAAATGCATGATGTCACACAGATACATACCATGGAAGCATTTAAAAAGTATTTGTTGGGTGAACCCAAGCAAATTTCAGGTATCTTTTTCAGAAAACCTACTAATTATAGAATTTCCATCCCCTTTTCAAATTCTGTTCTTACTTTTATTTTTTTAACCTATTTTAAGTTTAGCAAATAGAGTGCAATGCTCTAGACAGAGTTCTTACAGTTTCATAGAAATTGTCACATTTAACTCTCATAACAATTGTTTGTTTGGTTTCTTAAAAGTGAATTTTAATCTCCTAAAAAGTAGAGTTGATAGGGAAGTTTGGAGAGGATAGGGTACTGGTTCAAGATTTGGCATGCTTGGAAATACTTCCCATGTGAAAATGGAGCGCAACAGAGCCTTTGAAACTCAGGTTAGTGATAGACAATTACGATAATTGAGGTCATTGCTTCTGACTCAGTTTAGTACATGGGGAAGAGATAATCCAGGCGTATATTTTATTGCAGTTTTTGGCCAGGGCGGGGCTTGAACCCACCACCTCTGGCATATGGGATCAGCACACTACCCCTTTGAGCCACAGGCGCTGCCCAGGGCTATATTTTAAAATCCATTCCATCAATGGCATTTCTAATGGTCATTTCCAATGGATTAAAATATATAGTCACTTTTTATTATTTTTCAGGATATAAACTTAGAGCATCCTTGTGTTAAGAACCATGAAAGTAGGTGAGCACTGTGACTCACTGTGTAATCCTAGTACTCTGGGAGGCCAAGGTGAGTGGATCTATTGAGCTAAAGACTAGTCTGAGCATGACGAGTCTCCATCTCTACTAAAAACACAAAAAAGTAGCCAGGCATCATGGTAGGCACCGACAGTCCTTACTACTTAGTAGGCTGAGGCAGAAGGACTGCTTAAACCCAGCAGTTTGAGGTTGCTGTGAGCTAAGCTGGTGCTATGGCACTCTACTTGGGGCAACAGAGTGAGAGCCTGTCTCAAAAAATAAATGCGGAAATAAAAAAGAAGCATGACAATTATGAAAATTGAAGACCCAAGACTCCTATGTAGAGAAATGACTTTTGTCTCTCATGGCCCTGTAGGCAGCATGAGCTTCATGTTGACATCATCATTCCCCTTCTCCTACAAGACCATGGGGTCAATGTCAAGGCCAGATTCTCTAATCTGATAAAAAGGGATAGTAGAAAACCTGCATAGTCTTTTCCTTGGAAGGAGACATTACATGTATTACCCTCAAGAGCAAAACAAATTTGCTCTTTGCCCCGAATGGACTTACTACCTCTATACAAATATCTTTGCAAAAATAGTCAAAGGGAGAAAAGCTGCCATGAGAAGAGCATAAATACAAATAGCTGGTGAAGAATTTTCTCTCAAAATGTTGACATTTTCATTCTTTTTTAAATGAATTTTTATAAATTGAGTGACTGCTACCTTATACCTGAAATCCTCATTTTCCTTCTTTTCAGTGTTTCTTAAGTGGTTTTTAACAACTTATGTAATCCTTTATACATTTTTTCCTGGACTTTATCCTAAATTCTAGTCTGGTTACGATGCTAAATAATTCATTCAACAAATGTTTACTAAGAGCTTAATCTGTGTGAGACACTGTGCCAGCAACGAGGGGGAACAAGTGACAATAAACAAGATGGACATAGCCTCTCTTCTCCTGGGGACCAGGTAATTAACAAAAAAAATAGTAATATAATTTTAAAGACCTTTAAGTATTGTTGAGAAACAGCAAAGAGTTATGTGATAGAGAATGAACTGGTGAATGGCAACAGTAGGTGAGACGTGTTGGTACAATGCCCTCTGAGATTGGAGCTGAGATTTGAAATATGAAATGAGGCTACAGAGATTAAGGCTATAGAACATTCCAATAAGAGGGAAAAGATAATAGAGTAATTAATTCTAGATTGGAAGAGGAGGGATGTCTGATGAACAGAAATAAGGTATGTGTGGCTAGAACACAGGGGAGGAGGTAAAAAATAATAGGAACTAAGGTCTAAAGTAGATAGAGAAAAAAACAGGTAGAGTTCCCTAGTAAGCCATAGGGAATAGTGGATTTTATTCTCAGTATTATGGAAACCATTTTTCTAAGTATAGTCTAAGAGAGTCAAAGTAGTCTGGTTTAGTTTTAGGGTAGTGGCTGTAAAAATTGAGAAGAAATGACTTTGAGATTTTTTGAAAGTGGGACTAGTATGGTGATTAGATGTGTCTCTGCTATTTTATTTAATGAAGGTAAATTTTATATTCAAGTTTATTCCATATTATATTTTAAGTTTGATGGCTATTAATGCCAAAATTTTGCCAAACATAAACCAGATTTTTAATTATTGTATTTTATGTAATTTTATTCATATCATCTCAAATACATTATAATAAAGAAAGATAAAGGCATAGCCTTTCTTAGAAAGAATATTCTTTGATAGAATGAAATAATTATCAAATAATCGTAACAGCCTCTAATTGTGGTAGGTAACTGAAAGCATCACAACAGCTATTTCTTTTATTTTTTTTATTTATTTTTTATTTTTTAAGTGGATAAACAGGGAGTGGCAGGGAGTCAAATTAAATAAAAGTTCTATTCCCTGGCCATTGATAGAATTCCTGATGAGAGCTAGACTTCTAAGAGACAAGGAGGTTCCAGTTGCAAAAACTAAAATCACTACAATCAGATTTTGCAGTTCTTAACAGCTTCTCATGCCTCTTTGTCAAGCAGGTAAGACATTGCTCTCACTAGCAAAGCAACTCAATTATGATTATTGATTACTTAAAAAAATTATATGTAGCTACAGACCAGGTGCAGCAAACTATGGAATCTCAAAGAATTCTTTCTGCTCAAGCATTAGGACTCACAGGCAAAATGTCAGAAAATACTGGGGAAGAACTATTGACAAGCTATTGTAGAAATAGCAATCAGGGGGTTATTCCAATAAGTGCTGTATTTTGCTGAATGGAAGTGATTGTTTGCGCTGATGACTGATGCCCAAGTGGCTGCAAGCCTTATGAACAAAGGTATCTGGGTAGTCTGACAACTAACAAGTTGCAGTGAGAGAAGGTGCTACTGGGGGTTTCTCCAGACCCTCTTTTACCTCTTCTTTACCCCCTGTGATACATTTGCTCTGCGTTCTCAGGAGAAATTTATTCCCTCAATTCAATGCAAAGGCATCATTTCTGAAGAAAATGTTGATTGAGAGGTCAAGATAATCTCTGGCAAGGGACCTTAGATTTCATGCAGTGATTAGGTTAAGTGGCCTGGAGTGTGTAAACAAAACTTTCTTAGGCAGTTGGATATGACTGCCAGTGTGAAGTAGTCAAGAAAGGAATTTTGCTCTGCATGACATGGAGATAAACTTACAAATGTTACAGGTACTGCTTCGGGGAGCCAAGGTAAGGGCAAAGTTATGATTTGGAAAATGTGGCTGGGTTGGGATGATCCTCTCCCCTTTTTATGGATGCAAGCTTGGGATAAGTACTTTGTATAAATGGCGCATGTTACCCTTCACCAGGAGAGAATCTGGTATAAATTTATCTTTCATGCGGTTTTGATTGGCTATGATAAATGGGAATCTGTAGAACCCAGACTTTTTTTTTTAGTAATAAATATGGAGCAATAAATTGTTACAGGAGTGAAATAAGAGTGAAATATTAATAGCTCTTACTGGTGTTTGATTTCACAACAGACAAGGATGACTATTATATAAATTTCAGACAAAACAAATATTCTTCTTAATATATTTAAGCCACTACCACCACAAAATTTTAAATATGTCCTAATAGGCAGTTAGCTCTCAACTGAGGAAATAAATCTTATTTATTTCAAGATTGTTGAAATATAATCAGACTAAAACCATGGACACAGAAAAACAGAAATTAGAAAATAAAGTTTCTCTATAGAAATATATTTATCCAAAACATGGAATTGACAAAGAAACCTGAGATTCTCATTAAACATAATCTTAAATTATTTAATGTTGAATTCATTCTGCAATAACTGGTACATTTTTCTCCACCTTAACATTAAAATGAACATATGTTCAGAGAAACAGAAAGCTAAAAACTTCTACCTGAAATAATCTGCTTAATTATTTCTTTTTGTATAGTCTCTAAATCTTGGTGTGTGCCACACCTTTTGGGGGCAAAACACAATTGTAAGAGGGACTTTACCCAACAAATGTAACCAGTGTAACATGGTTTCTGGTACCCTCAATGAATCCCCAACAATAAAAAAAAAAAAGTGGTAACTTTTACCAGAAGCAAAATGATTACATGAATTTAAGAATTAATTATTCCAATGAACCAGTCTGGTCCTAAGCAGCAGAAAGATGTAAGATAAATATTTTGAAGTTGTCAGCAGTATATGTAATCTAATAGCTGTTCTCTGTTAAGACATTGATAACCTATTTAGGATTTCAGTGCAGTTTTAAAAATGTAGTTTTAATGTAATACCTGATTTGTTTTTAGTTTAGCATATTCTTTTAGAATGTGGTATAAAGTGCCACATCTTCAGTCTTCTTAAACAGAACAACTGCCAGCCTAGAATTTTGTATTCTGAGAAATTAAGTTTCATATATGAAGGGAAATACTTTTCCAGATAAGCAAATGCTAAAGGAATTTGTCAACCTCAGACCTGGCCTGCATTAAATACTCAAAACTGTTTATACTCAGATCAGTGCAACTGAAACCCACCAGATTGATTCATAGCCATATTTTACCAGACCTGCAAAGGAAACCTGGTACCTGTATTGCAGAAATCATTCTGCAATACTGAAAAAATAGAAATCCTCCCAGCTCATTCTATGAAGCCAGGATCACCTTGGTTCTAAAGGTAGGAAAGGACATGAAACAATAGCAGTGACACTACAGACCAACATGCCTTATGAACATAGACACAGAAATCCCCATTAAATAACTAACAAATTAAATTCAATTGCACATCAATAAAATAATCATCCGTGACCTAGTGGACTTCATCCCAGGAATACAAATATGGTTCAACATATGTAAATCCTTAAATGTGATTCACCACATAAGCAATAGTTAAAGCAAAGACCACTTGATCATCTCAATAGATGCAGAAAAAGCATTAGATAAAATCCATCACTCTTTCATGATAAAAACTCTCAACAAATTGGGCATAGGAAGAACATATCTGAAGATAATAAAGGCCACGTATGACAAATCAACAGTTAACATCATGTGGAGTGGGAAAAAGTTGAAAGCGTTTTCACTAAAACCTGGAATAAGATAAAGGTGCTTGCAATCACCACTTCTTTCAACACAGTGCTGAAAGTTGTAGCCAGAGTAATCAGGCAAGAGAAAGAAATAAAGGGTATCCAAAAAGGGGTAAGAGGAGTTCAAACTATTACTTTTGCTGATGATATGTTCCTAGATATCCTGGAATTGATAAATATATTCAGCAAAATGTCAGGTTGCAAAATCAATATACATGACTCAGTAACATTTCTATACACCAATGAAAGTCAAGCTAAAAGTTAAATCAAAGACTCAATACCATTCACAATGTCTACAAAGAACATAAAATACCTAGAAATACACTTCATTAAAGAGGCAAAATAGGCTTGGCGCCTGTGGCTCAACGGGCTAAGGCGCCAGCCACGTACACCTGAGCTGGCGGGTTCGAATCCAGCCCCAGGACCCGCCAAACAGCAATGACGGCTGCAACCAAAAAATGTCCGGGCATTGTGGCGGGCGCCTGTAGTCCCAGCTACTTGGGAGGCAGAGGCAAGAGACTCGCTTGAGCCCAGGAATTGGAGGTTGCTATGAGCTGTGATGCCATAGCAATCTATCCAGGGTGACCGCTTGTGGCTCTGTCTCAAAAAAAAAAAAAAAAAAGAGGCAAAATATCTCTACAAAGAAAACTATGAAACACCGAGGAAAGAAATTGCAGATGACACAAATAAAAACACGTAACATGTTCATGGTATAAATCATGCTTGGCAGAATAAACATTGTTAAAATGTCTATAGTATCTACAGTGATTTACAGATTCAATGCAATCTCCATCAAAATACCATCATCATATTTCACAGGAATGGAAAAAATGACTGTGCTTCATTTGGAACTAGAAAAGATTCTGGGTAGCCAAGGCAATCTTAAGCAAAAAGAACAAATGGGGAGGCATCACTTTACCAGACTCTACTGCAAAGGTATAGAAACCAAGCAGAGGCTGGGCATGGTGGTTCATGCTTGTTATCCCGGCACTCTGGGAGGACAAAACAGGAGAATCATCTGAGCTCAGGAGTTCCAGACCAGCCTGAGCAAGAGCAAGATCCCATCTCTATTAAAAATAGAAAAACTAGGGTAGTGTCTGTGGCTCAAAGGAGTAGGGCGCTGACCCCATATGCCGGAGGTGGCAGGTTCAGGCCCAGCCCCGGATAAAAATCACACACACACACAAAAAAGAAAGAAAATAGAAAAACTAGCCGAACATTGTTGTGGGTGCCTGTAGTCTCAGCTACTCTGGAGGCTGAGGCAAGATGATTGCTCGAGCCCAAGAGTTTGAGGTTGCTGTGAACTATGACACCATGGCACTCTACCCAGCGTGACAGAGTGAAACTGTATCTAAGAAAAAAGCACAAAAGCATGGCATTGGCACAAAAATAGAGACACACACCAATGAAATAGAACAGAGAACCCAGATATCAAACCATCTACATATGGCCATCTGTTCTTTGAAAAAGCAGGCAAAAGGACACACCGGAGAAAAGACACCCTAATCAATAAATGGTGTTGGGAGAATTACATAGCCACATGCAGAAGGCTAAACCAGGATCCCTATCTCTCATCACTCACAAAAGTTATGTGAAGATGGATAAAAGACTTGAATGTAGGGGTTGAAACCATAAGAATGCTAGGAGAAAATATAGGAAAACTCTTAATGCTATAGGCCTAGGGAGAGAATTTGTGGAGGAGGCCCCAGGGGCAGTCACAGCAACCACAGAAATAAATGGGCCTTGATCAAATTAGAAAGAAATTAGCAGAGCAAATAGATGGCCTACAGAATGGAAGAAAATATTTACAAGCTATAAATCTAATAAAGGACTAATACCCAGAATCTACAAAGAACTTGAGAAAATCAGCAAGGAAAAAAATAGCAACCATATTAAAAAGTGGGCAAAAAACATGATCAGAATCTTTTCAAAGGAAGATAAACAAATGGCCAATCAAAATATGAGAAAAGGCTCAACATCACTAATAATCAGGGAAATGTAAATTAAAACCACAATGAGAAATCACCTCCCCCCAGTTAGAACGGTTTTCATTAAAATTCCAAAAGCAATAGATGCTGTGTGGATGCAAAGAGAAGGGAAAGCTGCAAATTATTACAGCCTCAATGGAAACCAGTATGGATGGTCATCAAACAACTAAAAAGAGATCTACCATTTGATCCAGCAATCTTGCCACTGGGTATTTACCCAAAGGAAAAGAAGTTCTTTTTATCAGAAAGACACCTGCACTTGAAAATTTATTGTAGCAC
The DNA here is from genome assembly GCA_963573935.1 of Arctocebus calabarensis. NCBI lineage: Eukaryota > Metazoa > Chordata > Mammalia > Primates > Lorisidae > Arctocebus > Arctocebus calabarensis. The sequence goes on from CAUYON010048801.1 coordinate 16,213, forward strand.
AATTCGCAATCACGATGATGTGGAATCAACCCAAGTGTCCATAAATTCGTGAGTGGATTAACAAAATATGGTATATGTATATGATATAGTACTACACAGCTATGAAAAAGGACAGATTAAAGCCTTGTGTAACAAATTGTATGGAATTAGAGACCATTATGGTAAGTGAAGTATCTTAAGAATGGAAAACCAAGCCCCGAGTGTACTTGCTGTTAAATTGGAACTGACTGATGGCCTCACATATGCACAGAGTGATGTTAAACTCAGTGGAAATCAAGGGAGATAAGGAGGTGGAGGAGATGGGTGAAAACCTACTTGATGAGTACATTAAACATTTTCTGGGTAATGGACATACTTAGAACCCTGATTCAAGCATAACAAAATTGAGATTGCAACCCCCAAATATTTTGATATCTAAAAACATTTGTACCCCAAAAATATTTTCATATCTAAAAATGAAAAAGAAAAAACTGTAGTGTTTGAGCCTAGATATAGAATAAGCATTTATATATGTTGTGCCAGGACCTCAAAAATCTTTCAGTTGCTTGATATAGACATTAAAAAAAAGTAATTGATTTTGTCAGATGAATTCACTAGCCACTATTAATGAAAAACCTATTTGTAAACAAACAAAAAAAATGCTTAAGGTAATGTATATTTCAATTGCCCTGATTTCCTCCTTATACATTATACAACTATATCAAACTGTCACACGTATCTTGAAAATATGTATGCTGATTATTTTTTAATACAAATCAGTCATTTTCATGTTAAAGAAAAAAAGAAAAGAGACAAGAACCTACTTGTCAGTAGTTTGAGACTTTCCTGAGAAGTAGAGCAGGAAAGAAAGTGACGGTATAATTTGCTGAAAGAGCATCTTAGTTGAATCTATTGCACCTAATATAATTAACCATTTAAACATATATGTAGAAACCTATTTCTATACTTCTGGATTTTACTGATATGATAAGGCCAAAACAAATAACTCTTTCATGTACTTTTCTTTTTTCTGTTCTTTTCTTTTGTATTTTATTTATTTTGCTTTGCTGTGCTCTTAAGGAAATAGATCTTTCAGAAGAAGAACTCCCTTAAATACAATTTTTTAATTGATTGCAAAGACAGCTACAGTAATGTAATTTTTTTACTTAGATTAAAGTGTGTGAGAATGCTGCTAAGCCAACTGTCCATTCTACATGGTACAAGTGCAAGGACATCGATTCTTGGCATACTGAGGCATACTGTCCCCATGGCTTTGGATTCTGGTTTTTGCTTAACAGTACATTCTGGGCTGTTGGATTCTTAGTCTCTCTTATGTTCTCCTTTTCCCTTTTACATTGTTTTATATTATTGTGTCCTCGAGGTTTCTTTTCAGAGTTCAGGTTGCAATCCATTATCCAAAGTACTGCATGACATAAAATTACCACCAGGCTCCATGTATGTTCTGCCCCACAGACTTACCTTGGATGAGGCATCATACTTGACTTGTAAATTGGCTGAGTTTTAGTAGCTTGTTTTCAATGATTCTGTCTCCCTATTTAGCATGAAGAATGACTCATGAGTGACATTTCTGAACCTTCTTATAAAGACTTTTTATCGCAATGTGTTCTGAGAACACGAGTCAGTGACAATTGTTTATATTGTCAGCCTTGTCCTTTAGAGTGGCCTTCCCTGTCCTATTTTTTTAGTACAGATACCAGAACCTTTGCACCACCTGCATGGTTTTAAGAACACCACCTCTTTTTCAAATTTTTCCTTCACTGAATCATTGTTGTTTGTTTTGACCTCCAACAGCTTATGACAAATTTCATTCTATTCCCTCTTTTATTCTAAAATAAACTTTTTCACCAAATTTCACTAAATTGCATTTGCTTGGCTTAGTCTATAGAATTTCAAATTGCTAATTGTTTTATATATCTTTCTAAAAACAATTTCTGGGAACAGATGGCTACAACTGCCCTGGATCGGCAGCCAAAACCACTATTCAACCAGCAACAATCTTTGGCACCTGTGTGTGAGTTCCTTGTTCTGGGATCCCTGGGAACAGGTTGATAGAATTAGGACAATTTCTTTCTTACAGTCTTTGACTATGGTGTTTTCTAAAATAAAATGTATCATTCTACTTCTATGAAATGAGTATTAGTCTACTTCTATGAAAATAAAATAGAAAAAAATAAAATAAAAACCTATGTAAAAAAAAAAAAGCCTATGTACACTGGCCACAGTAACAGTTAATAATAATTTTACACCATCATGGCCAGTCGCCCTGGGAGACCTGTCAACGTGAATTCTTGAGAATAACCTGAGGATTTTTATTGTTGTTTTCCTAATCAGAGAAAATCACCATGGCAAATAAATGTTTATGGGGAGTGGCAACCTAGGTTACCACACCTCCTTCAGTTTACCGTGACATGCGTCCCTCAGAATGAATTAGTCTCTACATTAGTGAAGATGTAGCAGAATTTCTATAGATACACCTCTTATCTACATATATTATTGTCATCAGATTCTGGTTTTTTCTTTTTTTGTTTTGAGATAGAGCCTCAAGCTGTCATCCTGGATAGAGTGCTGTGGCATCACAGCTCATAGCAACCTCCAATTCCTGGGCTCAAGCGAGTCTCCTGCCTCCGCCTCCCAAGTAGCTGGGACCACAGACGCCTGCCACAATGCCCGGCCATGTTTTGGTTGCAGCCATCATTGTTGGTGGGCCCA
>CAUYON010048802.1:0-17105 GCA_963573935.1 Arctocebus calabarensis
TTTAAATTGAGCTCCCGTCATATTTTATAAAACCCAAAATTAATTCATCTTTGTTTTTGCTTTTTGGCCCCCCCCCCCCCCCCCCCCCGCAAGCCTTTGCCACGCTCATTCTCATGTGATTTAATCAAATCCTCTCTAAAACTTGTTTGGACTTGTCACAGGGTATGAAAGAGACACAGCGAGATACCTGGATTTGGTGGTTGGTTTTTTCTCTGTGATGCTCACGGCAGGTTGTTTACTTCTCACATATTCATGGGTCCCAGTTGTTAAAAATTTGAAATGCTGCTTCACTAGTCAGTAAATAGTCACTGCCCTGAAGTCCCCTCCCAGTGTCCTTTCACTGCTATGCCTGCCTCCCAAACCCCTCTTGGAGATCCCCAGGGCCCCCAGCAGTTACAGGCTGAATGCCCAGAGTGGCATCTGCCCTCCAGGACTCGACTCTGCCCGGGTGGGCTGACGCCCAAGCTGTCTCTGTTGCGCTAACTCAGTAAGACTCTGCACCGCCCTTCTCTCTGGGATCTGGCTCTTCAAGTCCTCCCTGCTTTGGCTTTGGCTTTGGCTTTGGCAGCTGCTGCTCAGACCCATTTGATATATTTTGTCTTCCTTTTCTTGTTGGTGAGAAGGGTGGTAAGTCTGTCACTAGGAGGAGCAGGAACCACCTGTGAACTTACAGAGACAGATGTGTCCCTGTTGGTTAAGCCACTGAGACGCTGCTTCCTTGCAGCTGAATGAATTCCTGCCCAGTGTGCTTGCCCTTGCCAGGGTCCCACTGTGTGTGCGTCCTTGCTCAGGCTCCTCGGGCGACGTGGGTAACTAGAGGGTAGGCTGCCCTGACTGGAGGACAGGCCGTAAGAAAGCAACTCTTGAGCAAAGTAAGTCCTTCAGGGTGATCAGAAAAGGATAATTCGCATTTCTTTTTCTTTCTTTTTTCTTCTATTTCAGATTAATACGAGAACACAAATGTTTGGGTTACATTGTTTTCAGTCTGAGGTAAAGTTCAAGTTGTAGTTGAGCCCTTCACCCAGGGGGCGTGCAGAACACCCTCACCTTGTTCTCAGCAGGTGAGATCCCTCCAACTGCCCTCCCTCCTTCTGCTAATCACCCTCCTTCTTCCCTCCCCCTCACTAGAGTCTACTTGCTTTTTTCTTTCCTGTGGGTGTATAGTTGTTTATCTATTGGTTTCGTACTAGTATTGAGTACGCTGGATACTTGTTTTTCTATTCTTGAGATATTTTTCTAAAAAGAATGTGTTTCAACTCCATCAAGGTAAATATAAGATGTAAAGTCTCCATCTTTTCTTTCTTTCTTTTTTTTTTTGTAATTAAATCATAGCTGTGTACGTTAGTGCAATCATTGGGTACAATGTGCTGGCTTCATATACAATCTGAAATATTTTCATCCAACTGTTCGACATAATTTCCATCTTTTCTCAAGGCTAAATAGTACTCCATGGTATGTACATATATATATAATACAGTTTGTTAATCCATTCATAGGTTGATGGGCACTTGGGTTGATTCCACATCTTGGCAATTGAGCTACAATAAACATTCTAGTGCAAATGTCCTTGTGGTAAAATGATCTTTTTTTTTCTGGGTAGATACCTGGTAATGATAATTAGGGTTTCTTAATTTTTGTAAAAAAGGGGGAAGAGATCCATAAAACATTCTAACAGGACAAAAGGGTTATTAGAGAGAAAACTTGGGAAACTGCTAAGTGGTAATATTTCTAATGCAAGTTAATAACTTGCAGGAAACCCAGGAGGAAGGCGTTTTGTCTTAGCTTTGCCATTAAGCACAAAGCTGGAACTTTCTGCACATGATTTATAGCATGCAGAGCTCTGCAGATTTCATTAAAAGGTACTAAATAAAGCTTGACACCTCCCAAGGTGCTCCACAGGCTGAGATTTAGAGAGATAAGGGGTGCTTTTCCCAAGGTCAGACCCTAGGCAGCAGAGAGACCATGAGTTTGAGCAGATTAAAGGAGAAAAGCAATTACAATGCACACACACACACACACACACACAGAGGGTTGGGAGGAATAACCTGTCCAAATCTCACACTCTTGGTGACACAGTATTTTCCAAAGAAGCAAATGCTCTTTCTACAATGGACACTGACTCTCTTCCATTGACAGGGGGTAAGGGGCTGGGGGGGTTGTCTGCTCCTTCCCTTTATACTGGGTGGGTGTGACTGCAGTGAGTGTGATACCACGTGGCTTCTGAGGATAAGTCCTAAGAGCAATATGCCTTTGAATGGCCCTCTTGGAACCCTTGGAATCCTGCCACCAGCCATGGAAGGGCAGTGTGGGTTTCCTGAGGATCTTGATGACAGCCAGCATTGACCGCCCCTCCATCATCGATATCCGCAGCAGCAAACATAGGGATTAGAGAGACTTCAGGCAGTTCCAGCTCCAGTCTTTGAGCTGCTCCCATGGACACCGGATAGAGGAGGGATGGGCTGTCCCCACTCAGAACAAGTCCCAACATGCAAGTTCATGGGGAGAAAAAAATGTTATAAACCACCTCGTGTGTCACGCAGCAAGGGCAACCTCCTCTTAGCATCTGTGAGTATAATGAGAGTTGCTTGGACATCACTCATGACAGACAAGGGGCCTGGAGACACACAGTCGATGCATTAGCTGATCTGGGTGAACAATAAGGGTGCAGCTGTGGCTTAGCAAAGCCTAAATCTGCCATGAGGACTTTCCCTTGTGGAGATGATCGGCAGGAATACCAAGCACCTTTGTGGCCCTAGCCTTTCAATTGTACTGGTTTTAGGATTCCTGTTGGGAAATAAAATTATAGCTAGAAGTCAAGGTGTATTTTACCAAGGCCACGAATTGATTCTGCAAATCTGTTTTCTCTTCCTGTAGTGGTACTGAGTTCTTACATGTTGGCAGGACACAGATTCCCCAGAATAAAGATAGCAGTGTAGGTGCCTGGGATGCTCCGTGCTGATTCCCTGTGGTCCATCCACTCTCACGGTGGCCGGGAGGTCAGGTGCGGGCTCTGAGTGTATTTGCAGCCCCTCTGTTCTTTCTTCTCAAAAGCAGTGGAAGGACAGATACAGACACAACCTGGACAGGCAGTGGCAACTGTCCCCAGCTAATGGGGGATAAATGCCACATTCTCCCCTTCCTCCGATGGAATCTTTCTGAACCGTGTCCTACAAGGTCCCACAGGGCAGCCTGGTAAGTATCCAGACATGTACTATGAAAGCTAGGATTAACAATGGCTGGGTCCTTTCTGCAGCCCTCATTTTCTTCATATAATCTAACCACTTCACCATAATAAAGAATAATAAAGAATTTGGCTCATGCCTGTAATCCTGGCACTCTGCGACGCCAAGATGGGTGGATTGCTTGAGCTCAGGAGTTTGACACCAGCCTGAGCAACAGCAAAGATCCCGTCTCTACTAAAAATAGAAAAACTAGCTGTGCACAGTGGCAGGTGCTAGTAGTCCTAGCTACTCAGGAGACGGAGGCAGGAGAATGGCTTGAGCCCAAGAGTGTGATGTTGCTGTGAACCATGAGGCCACTGCACTCTACCCAGGGTGACAGAGTGAGACTCTGTCTCAAGAAAAAGAAGGGTGTGTCCCACTCTTACTTCCTAGATGCATCAAATTGTGAATGATTTGAAGAACGTGGTAGGAACTCTGGCTCTGCCATCAAGCTCAGAGACTGCCTTAATTGCAATTGTGCTGATTTTGCCAAGATGATGACTTGACAACTTGCTGTTGCTAAAATGACTTTCTGAAGACCTGAACCTCATGCAGTTCCTGCAGAAATGGATGCAGGTGGAGGACCCAAGATTAGTGATGGGGAGCACAGGGTAAGGGGATACCATGTGGCACCCTTGCTGAGCTCTGCTGGTTCTGATGTTTGTGTAGTTTGTGATGTCTGTGTAATGTGAGCTGATGTGACCCATGTGAAAAATAAAGACAGTTTCTTGCCTCTCCTGGGGTGCTGACGCCTTGTCCACAGGTAAAGAGACAAACCCAGTCAGCTTGATTTCAGAAAGTTTACTTGACCTCCGTATTTAATCCATCAAGAACCTCGGTTTTGGATCCTTGAAAAAGAAACTGTCACTGGGTAGGTCTTTTCATCCTGGAAACAAGGTTGGAAAATAAAACCTTTGTAAAAGATGGAAGATGGTTGAAAGTGCTGCTGACAGGGCCACAGGAGATGAACTAAGACTCTACGGCAAAACCTGACATTCGCTCTGAGCTCCTAGTTTGGGCCATTCAGAAGCATTGATCTTAAAGCTTCTGTTCAATAAGAGCTGGAGAAAGTGAATTACTTAAGTTAATGGGGTTCTCTTAGCATGTGGACATGATCATGAATTCATTTCTAATGCTTTTGACAGTGACAACCAATGATCACAGAACACTTACTAAGCACCAAGACTGTCATGCCCCACTGACTGTCAAATCGATCCTGTGAGAGGGATGATTGTGTTATGTCATTTCACAGATGAGGGTCGAGGCATAGAAGGGCAGAAGTAGGATGTGACCAGATAGGCTGGTTGCAAGCCCACTGTCATAGCTACTGCTCTACGGAGAGATAATGGTGCCCCAACATTCAAATCCTTTGATTAGAGTCCCTGAAAAAATGGAAATTTGGGACTTTTAAAATTTATATCCCTAAGACACACACATAGTCTTCTAATTGTTTTCTCCTCTATTGTACTCATTTTTTTTCTGTCCTTTTCCTTTTGTCCCCCCCACCCCCCATGGCCAGTGAGATAATCACTTTGCTATAATAGAAAATTAGGAAATGTTTTAGTGGAAAAGCCAGGGAACACAGCGACAATGACAACTTTTGGTTCTTACCATTGCTTTTTTTGCTTATTAGGATTAGTAACAGCTGAAGTGCCTTTAGAATAGATTAGATTAGGGCCGGGCAGGGTGGTTCACACCTGCAGTCCCAGTACTTCTGGGGGCTGAGGCAAGGCAACCACTTGAGGCCTGAGCAACATTGTGAGACACTATCTCTACAAAAGAATGGGGGAAAAGAGCTGGGCACAGTGGCTGAGGCAGGAGAATCTCTTGAGCCTGGGATTTCTAGGTTGTGGTGAATTATGATGATACCACTGCGTTCCAGCCCTGGCAACATAGCGAGGTCCTGTCAGAACCCAACACACACACATAGAAGAAGTAGACGGCCGGGGAGTCTCTGCCCTTGAGAAGGTCACAGTCTATCCAGGGAGAAAAATGCACACAAAAAATGACTTGAGAAGATTATGAGCAACATGCCAACAAGTGCCAAATAATTGAGTATTATAAACTATTATAAACTTAATGCTGCAGGGTACAGAGTGATGACTTTTTGAAATAAAACTCATATAACTTGAAATTCACCATTTTAACCATTTTAAAGTATACATCTCACTGGTCCTGATAGATTTATCTTATTATATAAACATCGCTATTATCTAACCCCAGACACGATCTCCCTGCTCCTAAACCCCATGTCTATTACATAGCAACTCCCCATTCTCCCCTCCCCTCAGCCTCCGGCAAGCACCGGTCTACTTTATGTCTCTGTATGGATTAGCTTACTCTGGACATTTTCTGTAAATGGAATTATACAACATGTTGCCTTTTGCCTGACTTTTTCACTTAGCCTACTATTTTTGAAGTTTATTTATGTTGTAGTGTATATCAGTACTTCATCTCTGCTTGTGGCTTTATAATATTCCATTGTCTGGAGAGCCACGTTTTGTTTATTCATGGGTAGGTTAATGGGCATTGGGTTGTTTCCACTTTTTGGCTATTATAAATAATCCTTATATGAGCATTTATGTACGAGCTTTTATGTAGATACGTGTTTTCTTTCTTTCTTTTTTTTTTTTTTTGCAATTTCTGGCTGGGGCTGTGTTTGAACCCTTCACCTCTGGCATATGGTGAAGCCACAGATGCCACCCCTAGATACATGTTTTCATTTCTCTTGAGTATACCTTTAGGAGTGAAATTGCTGGGTCATGTGACGATGCTATGTTTAACTTTTTGAGGAGCCACCAAAATGTTTTCTGTACCACTTTATAACCACCCCCCAACAATTTATAAACATTCTATTTTCTCTAGATCTTTTCCAACACTTCTTCTTATTATTTTTGGATTGTAGCCAACCTAGTGCATGTGAAGTGGTACCACATTGTGGTTTTTACTTGCATTTTTCTACTAAAAATGTTGACCATCTTTTTAATGTGCTTTTTAGTCATTTGTGTAACTTCTTTGGAGAAATGTCTATTCAAATCCTACAATCCTTTTATAAATTGAGTTTGTCTTTTTGGTAAGAGTTCTTTATATATTCCAATTATTAGTCTCTTCTCAAATATGATTTGTAAGTATCATGTGGGTTGTTTTTAAACTTCCTTAGTCGTGCTTGATCCACAAACCTTCTTAATTTTAATGAGTCAAATTTCTCTTTCGTTTGTTGTTGCTCCAGCTTTTGGTGTCTTACTTAGGAAACAGTAGCTGATTAGGTCATGAAGATTTGCATCAATGTTTCCTTCCCAGTTTTACTGCTTACATGGAGGACTTTGATACATGTTGGTTAACTTTTGTATATGAAAGCATAAAAATTTAATTAATATTTATGAGATAAGGGTCCAAATTTATTCTTTTGCATGTGGATATTTAGTTATTCTAGAACCCTTTGTTGAAAAGAGTATTCCTTCCTAATTAAATGGCTGTGGTACCCTTGTTGGAAATTGACAAGAGACTCTCAATTTTATTACATTGACTTATGTATCATTCCAGGAACACATTACTATATCTTTGTAGTAAGTTTTAAAAATCAGGAAGCATGAATCTTCCAATTTTGCTCTTATTTTTCAAGTTTATTTTAGCTACTTGGTTTACCTTACAATTTCATGTAATATTTAGGATCTGCTTGTCCATTTTTATAAGAAAGGCAACTGGAATTTTGGTAGGAATTATAGATTGAATTATGTAAATAAGTTTGGGAGGTATTGTCAGTTTAAGAATATTAAGTCTTCCAATCTATAACCATGAGATTTCCCCTCACCACCACCATTTATTTGGGTCTTCTTTAATTTTTTTGACAATATTGTATAGTTTTCAATTGAAAGGTCTTGCAATTACTTTGTTAAATTTATCCCTATGTATTTTATTCTTTTAATGCAATTATAAATAAAATTACTTTCTTAATTTCATGTTCTGTTTGTTCATTGAAAATGTATGCAAATACAATTGTTATTTTTATATTGATCATGTGCCCAAACTTGTTTATTACCTATAATATTTTTTCATGGATATTTTCATAGATTTTTTTTTTTATATGTAAAACCACATCATCTTATATACAGAAATAGTTTTACTTCCTTCTTTCCAGTCTGGATGTGCCTTTTATTTATTTTTCTTGCCTAATGGCCCTGGCTAGAACTCCCTGTACAATGCTGAATAGTACACTTTCTCATCTTTTTCCTTATTTTGGGAGGAAAGATTCCGTTTTCTTTACATTAAGTACAATGTTAGCTGAGAGTTTTTCATTGATGTCCTTTAAATGAAACCCTTTTCAGGCGGTGCTTGTGGCTCAGTGAGTAGGGCACTGGCCCCATATACCGAGGGTGGCAAGTTCAAACCCAGCCCCGGCCAAACTGCAAAACAAAAAAATAGCCGGGCATTGTGGCGGGTGCCTGTAGTCCCAGCTACTCGAGAGGCTAAGACAAGACAATCTCCTAAGCCCAAGAGCTGGAGGTTGCTATGAGCTGTGATGCCATGGCACTCTACCGAGGGTGACAAAGTGAGGCTCTGTCTCTAAAAAAATTAAAAAAAAAAAAAAACGAAGTCCTTTTCTATTACTAGTTTGAGTATTTTAATAATGAAAGAGTGTGGTATTTTGTCAAATACTTTCTCTAAGTCATTTGAATGCACCATCAAGTGCTCCTGATAAAATGTAAAGCAGACCATTCTCTTGTGTCCAATCTTTCTTAAGTTAAAACCAAAGTCCCCACCGTTGCTTCTGAGCACTAAGAGTTTGGTCTCCTCGCCCCTCTGATTTTCTCTCATCACTCTCTCTTCTTCCCACTCTACTGGCCTTCTCATTGTTCTTTGGATATTCTGGGCATTGTCTCTCTCTGCCTCCACAATTCCTGTGCTTAAAACTCTCATCCCCAGATATCCTCCTGGCTAAGTCTCTCACCTCCCTCAGATCTGCCCAATTTCTTCCTTTAACTTCATTGGACTTTGACCATCCCCTCCACATTTCTAAACCCTCGTATTCTGCCCGATTTTATCAATAGTGTTAATAATCTATATACGCACAGTTTATTTACTGATCATGTAGTGGTCTATTGTCTATTTCCCCCTGTAGAGTGTACGCTCCACCAGGGCAAGGATTTCCATCTGTTTTGCTCACTGTATGTAACCTCAGCACTTAGAAGAATGCCTGGGACATGGTGGGCATTCATTCTTTTAACTAAATTTTCTAGGCAATGGTGTGTTGGTAAATGTCTAACAACCAGCTCTTCAAGAGAAAAAACAAGCCTTGATTTATGCACGTGTCAGTTTTCATGGTGCAAATATTCCCACCATGGCTGATTTCAATATGCTAACTACATGTCACTGAGCGAAGAATTAGGGAGAAATGTGCACAATTGGCTTTCTCAGCGTGCCGCTGGCCCTGGCCAGGGATAACATGGAGATTTGATCTCATGTGAAAATCCTGAATGACTGGCACAGTCTCTATGGCCAAAATGGTGGAAAGGGCACTAAAACTTGGCTCAAGCTCAGCAGGAAAAGTGTTCCAATAATTGGGAATATCATATAGATATAGGAGGGGTATTTGCATTCCACTTTAAAAAATCTCTTTCCAGAAAGAGAAGATGGAGCATTCTGAAAGGTCCTTATTTTTCTAGTTTGCATGTCCTCCCCCTTTCCTGGTGTTTTATTTTTTGCTTAAGAGCCCTACATTTTAAGCTTCACTATAAACTGGAATGTTTCTTAATGGGAGAACCATTTATTTACACAAGAAATTGTTCAAAACACTTTCAATTTCTAGGCCAGTGAAATACTCTGAGTATCACGGCCATCATGACAGTTTTAGTTGTACAGAAGCTCTTGGCAAAGGTCAAGCATTTATGTTAAGCAACTGTCAAACAACCCTGTCCATTTGATTTGTGAGTTGGAAACTTCTTCAAAAATGGATGATTCTTTATTTTCCTTCTGTTTTTGATGAGTGGGTGCCTGAAGAGCTAAGGGAAGCATGTACCTGAGATCTCAGAGAGAGTGAGAAACCTTCAGAATAACACAATGGCATCCTGGAAGGGAGTCCTACCGTTTTGGTAAATTGGCTTCCCAGGAAGAAGAGAAAGAAGAGAGTGGGACATAAAAGAGATGGCGGTCTGTTAGGAAGGCACTGCCGGGGCAGGAGCAAAGGGGCTGCCTCACGGTCTGCAGAAGGCAAACAGCTGGTTACTAAGCTGACTGGTGATCCACGTGAAAAGATGAAAGAGAAGGGAAAAAGAAAGGAGGTCTCGACAGTTTTTAACGTTATAATTTACACCCTAAAAGCAGATCAGAGACTAACTTTATAGTTCTTTCAAAAATATATTTCTTTTTTTCTTTTATTTTAATAGTAGGGAGCAGAGGTTAGAGAGGAAAGCCATGCATAGAGCATGAATGTAAATAAATCCACATTCACTAATCTGTGAATATTGAATGAGCAGCGCTCTGTGTTCCATGAACTCTCCGAGGCCGTCAGACATATTCAGATATATTCAGTCATAATGGTGGGAAAAGATTTCATGAAGAAGATCCGCCCTGCCCCCTGACAATTGCAGCACACCAAAAATAAAATGGGACTTGATCAAGCTAAAAAAGCTTCTGCACAGCTAAGGGTACCACAGATAAAGCAAACAGACAGCCTTCAGAATGGGAGAAGATTTTTTTCATGTTACAATCTGACAAAGGGCTGATAACTAGAATTTACAGAGAACTCAAATTAATCAACAAGAAAAGAACAAACCATCCCATCTGTCACTGAGCAAGAGACTTGAATAGAAGCTTCTCTAAAGATGACAGATGAATGGCCAACAAACACATGAAACAATGGTCATCATCCCTAACCATCAGAGAAATGCAAATCAAAACCACTCTGAGATATCACCTAACCCCAGTAAGATCAGTCCACATAACAAAGTCCCAAATCTGCAGACAATGGCATGGATGTGGAGAGAAGAGGACTCTTCTGTACTGCCGGCGGGATTGAAAACTAATACAGTCTTTATGGAAAGAAGTATGGAGAATTCGTAAAGAACTAAAAGTCATCCTTCCATTTGATCCTGCAGTTTCATTACTAGGTATCTACCCAGAAGAAAACAGATCGTTTTACCACAAAGACATTTGCACTAGAATGTTTATTGTAGCTCAACTTACAATTGCTAAGTTGTGGAAGCAGCGCAAATGCCCATTAACCCATGAATGGATTAACAAATCGTGGCATATGTATACCATGGAATATTATTCAGCCTTAAGAAAAGATGGAGATTTTACATCTTTTATGTTTACCTGGAAAGAGTTGAAACACATTCTACAGGTGGGCATGTGGGTACTTAAGGGAAGAGTCATATCTTGATGCACTTACATTGCTAGACATTTAATGAGATTAAAACCAATACTCAGGTTCGGTGCCTGTAGCTCAGTGAGTAGGGTGCCGGCCATGTACACCAAAAGTGGCAGGTCCGAGCCTGGCTCGGGCCTGCTAAGCAACAATGACAATTGCAAACTAACTAACTAAATAAAACCCCAGTCTCAGACCAGAGCAGGTCAGAAGTTATGATTAAAAAAAAAAAAGTTAAATTAAAAAAAAGATTACAGATGATGGATAGAAGAAAACAGAGACAGGAGAGAAATGGATCTAAAAACCCCAAAATCTGTTACAAAGTACGAATGCCTAAATGACTAGCCCTTTAAGACAAAGACACTGTCTTAGAACTTCATGCCTCCCCCAGGGCTACTTCCCCTGAGGTCACTGAGCAGACAAAGATGGCTGGGCAGGGCTATCCTCTCAGAGGGAATAGATCCTTTTAAAGAATTAAGGGAGGGGGGTGGGTCAATACAGGGAGGGTTAGTAGGGGGACCACACCTATGGAGCAAATTGCAAGTACAAGTTGGATCTATCAGGTGTAGAACACAAATGTCTTAACACTAATTGGGTAATTGAGGTAAAGGCTATATTGATTAGTAGGATGTAAGCACTCCAATTTGTACAAATAATCAACACATTGAATCCCATAATGGCATAAATGTATTCATGATCTATGTACAAATGACATAATAAAAATAAGTAACTAAAAGAATCCTACCAAACATTAAAAAGAAAAAAAAGAAAGAAAGAAAAGAAAATATCAAACACACTAGAAACAGGACAAATGTCTAAACCTCATTAACAGAGAAAAAGTCTCTCAGGAAAAGATAAAGAGAAAAGTATCTCCTTTCTTCGTCATCTTGGTAGGGACCAATTCGTCTACTGAAGATTAATTGCCACTCTTGTGATCTGTGTGTGTGGTCTAATGGGGGTCTGCTTTGACACCCTGCTCCTCAACTGTGTTCCCTGTCCCTTGCTCTGTTTATATTAAGATCATAAATAACTTAAAATAATAATAATAAGTGATAAATCAGTCTAATTAACAGTTAATTAAAAAATAGTTTAGTTAAAAAATACAAGCCCAACAAAAACCATGACATAAGGTTTAGCCTTTCCCCATTAGATTGATAATTAAAACAATGATAGATGTGTATATATACATAATAAAAACAAAACTAGACTAAAACAAGAGACTTTTCTACCAGATCTCACATTTAAAGGTGATTCTCCACCCTGACCCAACTCTCTAAATAATTTTCTCTTTATGTCTTTTTTTTTTTTTTAAATTAAATCATAGCTGTGTACATTAATGCATTCATGGGGTACAATGTGCTGGTTTTATATACAATTTGAAATATTTTCATCGAACTGGTTAACATAGCCTTCAGGGCATTTTCTTAGTTATTGTGCTAAGACATTTATATTCTACACCTAGTATCTCTTTATGTCTTGACTTTTTCATTTTTTCCTCATACCCTGGTCTCTACCAGTTACTGAGAGAAAACCCACTATATAATTTGGAGGTGGTCCCCAACAACATTCTTTGTAATAAAGTATCACAAGAATGAAAAAAAAAATCCAATGTAGTCAATAATAGTGTGCAACCAATATATAAATGACTCTATGCCCACACAAATGATAAAACACAAATATTGTCTAGCAAGGGGAAGGAGAGAGAGGGGAGAGGGGAGGAGGGAGGGCTTGGCGGGATCTCATCTAACGTGCACAATGTAGGGGTGTCCAGCACATCCCCTGGGTGAAGGGCTCAACTACAATGTTACCTTAGAATTGAAAACAATGTAACCTAAAAATTTGTGCCCTTATATTAATTTGAAAAAAAAAATAAAATATTTGAACAGAAAGACAAACTGTTAAAAGGAAAACTTATAGAAGGTAAAATCATGACCCTCCAAGAAATATAAAATGAGGGTGGGTCTAAGGTTTTATTTAACTGATTTATTAATGAGAGAACCAGGAAGATAGAATAACTTGTTCAAAAGAGAATTATGAGAACCATATGTTTTTGAGCAGTAAGGAACACAGACATAAATTTCCAGATGGTTGCAAAATGGATGTATCCATAGGGAATAACCAATTGTATCCTACCAAATGTAAATTACTTCCATTTCTAGGGACAAGAATCATTTGCTTTATTGTTAGTTTTCTAAAACTTGTGTAGTTATCAACTAGCTTAAACTTAATGAAAGGTAGAGAAAATCCAGAAAGAAGGACACTCAAGAATCTTTTCCCTCCCATTTCAAAGTCTTTAACAATGTTCTCAAGTAACACTCAAGAAGTATTTGTTCAATGAAATGAATAGTAAATTAGAAACAAAGGAATAGTGTATTTCAAGAAGAAAAGTGCAATTAACTGTGTCAAATGCTGCTGAGAGGACAAGAAAGATGAGAATTGAGAATTGATCACTGGATTTGGTAACATGAGGACTTTAGTAGAATTCTAGGGGTAAAAGACTGGTTAGAACGGGTTCAAGGGGGAGGTGCCTGTGGCTCAAAGGAGTAGAGCATTGGCCCCATATAGCAGAGGTGGTGGGTTCAAACCTGGCCCCGCCCAAAAACTGCAAAAAAAAAAAAAAAGAATGGGTTCAAGGGCAACTGGAAGCAGTGAAAGTGGAGAAAATTAGGCCATTATTTAGTAATAGTATTACTATAAAAGGGTGCAGAGAAATAGGGTTGAGCTCCAGAAAAATGGGAGATCAAGATAGAATATTTTAAAAGTTAAAAGATAACTTGGCAGTTAGTGTGCAAAGGATAACTCAAGAGTGTGGGAATGTCAAAGAGTGGGTAATTGTGAGGGGAAGGCCATGAGTGGAGGAGAGGGAAAAAGACTGAGTTTGAGTGAATAATTGCCTGAGGTCAAAGAATGGACAGTTCATCTGTTGCATAGCAGGTTGTTGACTGGGAGTTTTGTTCTTGTTTCTGATTTAAAACAACAAAAACGATAAACCTGAGTCCAAAGATTATTTAACAAGAGCAACAAACACATCCCAAGAAACTTACTAAGTGGTGACAAAGTCAGTTTTACATGGTGGTCATTCATTCCACCCCTTCCTGGGTATTGCACTGTCCAATATGTAGCACCAGCCATGTGGAGCTATTTAGGTGAAAATTAATTAAAATTAAATACAATGTAAGATTTTCAGGTTCTCACTCACACTAACTACATTTCAAGTGCTCAGCAGTCACACACGAGGCTACTGCTGTAGCACCAGAAGATTTTCCAGCATCGCCTGACGTCCTACTAGATAACACTGGCCCAGAAGCATTGGTGGAGAATTGTGAGAGTTGGGAGTCCCCAGCCTGCATGCAGAGGGCTCTAGCACTCCTGTATTCTTCTGCATCATTGATTTCCCTCAACCCCTCAACTGTGTGTCTGGGCGTGCTTCAGACCTGTTGCACTGCCCTGGGCTGATTTGAGAGTGGAAAACAATGGAAAGGTGGTGGTTGGTGATGAGAGAACAAGAAAGTAGCAGTGTGAAAGCGACCAGGAGGCCTCTTCCAGCCACCCCTCAAATATAGATGAGCGAACTCTTAACAGACATGTTGGTTGGTATGTGCTGATTCTCTTTGGCTTTTAATTTTAATTACAAGGGTAAACACATACACATATTTCCTTAAGCATTACTTTTTAAAGTTTTTCCTTATTCATAATCTTGTTATTTGTTTTAAAGAAAAAATTAATTTGATGTTCACTTTGGGCATCAGAGATGAAAGTTATGGGGAAAAACAGAATCTTCTGGAAGAGAAGTACCTTTGCAGCCACCACCTACCTATAGCTGAAGGAGGTGCATACAGACCCTCTGCCACCCGGTGCTTGGGTGCTTCTGGGCATGTAGACAGTATTGTTCTTACATACACAGCAGCTCTGCAGGAAAAAAGCAATAGTACCCATTGTCTGCAATTCATTTGCAGAAGATTTTTTAAGGTTAATCGTTAAATATTGTATTGTGATCTTATAACATACTTGACGTGCTTTTAACATTTAATAGTAGTTGCATTTCTGTGAACCCCCTTATGCCAAACTCCTGGGCTCAAGCGATCCTCCTGCTGCAGCCTTCAGAGTAGCCAGGACCACAGCAGTGATTTTCCACTGGTGTACCCCTCACTGGTGTGCTGTGAAACCATCTTAAGTGTGTAGTGAATCTTTTTTCTTGCTATGAAAAATTTTAAACATCATTAATTAAATTATTTGTGAAAAAAGTTCAAAGCATGGGAAGCATATATATATATATTTTTTACTTTTTTTTTGGATCAACACAATTTAAGTGTTCTATGGAAGTTTAACTATAGGTTCAAGTGTACTGTGAGATAAAAAAAAATGAGTGCCACTATGCCCAGCTGTTTTTTTCTATTTTTAGTATAGACAGTCTTGCTTTAGCTCAGGCTGGTTAACTCCTGAGGTCAAACAATCCACCTGCCTGGGTCTCCCAGAGTGCTCAGATTACAGGTGTGAGCCACTGTGCCCAGCCACAGGAGACAGTTTAATTAAGAGATATCAAACATTTAATTTCAAGTCACGTGGTCAGAACCAAAAATCATGCTGAAGCTTGGTCCCCAGTGTACAGGATAGGGAGGTGGTGCCTTTAAGAGGTGATGAGGTCATTAATGTCTTTCCTGCATTAGTGCTCAAGGGAACTGATTAGTTTCTGCAAGGGGGAGGTTGTTGCAAGTGAGGTCTGGCTCATGTTTGTCCATTCTCCTCACAGGCTGAGCTCCCCTTCCTCCCCTCCCCCATGTAGTGAAGTGGCCGTGGAGCAGATGCCTCTTTATGCTTCTTAGACTTCCCAGCCTCCAGAATCCTGAGTCAAATAAACCTCTTTCCTTTATAAATTACCCAGTCGTCATAGGTATACTCTTATAGAAAACACACAACAGACTGAGGCAACGGTAAATATGGTGGGAAAAAAGTAAAGTAGGGCAAAGGGATTGTAGAGAATGGGGAGGGAAGAGGTCAGAAAATATTCCCTGAAACGGTGCTGCATGAAGAACGGTGTTGGAATCAGACACTCAGTCTTTGGCAGGCAGAGTGTCCAAGGCAGAGGTCACAGCCAGGAAAGACCTGGAGTGCAGGGGCAGGCGGGTGGAATCTGGGTGTACATTTGGGAACTGAATAATTAATCTAAAAACAACTAGGAGGGCTGGGGCAGATGTTGATACATGAGAACGAGTGTATCTCTATAATAGTATGGTTTTTGGGAGCTCTCAGAATAGTTATATATAATTTATATAACTTTATATATAATTATTATATATTATAAATTGTATATATATTTCATTCCAAGGCCAGGTAGATAGTATGTCTTGTTTTTTTTTACCATCTTTTGCATTTTTTATTTTAAAATACTAATAAAGTATGAACTTAAATACACATTGAGAGAAAACCAGTGGCATGATAGGGAAGAGCTGACACTAACAGAGACGCTATCAACAAGAGGAAAGGGTGAGTTCCAAAAACGGAGACAGTGAAAGGAGTTCATCAGTTTCAGAGAAATTAGAGGTCACATTTCACCCACAGAACAGAAAGAAGGTGCTAATGAAAGTGAAAAGAAGACAACAAATTCCTGCTGGACATTAAACATATGGTAATTGATACTTAAAAAATTTGAAAGAATAAGTTCAGGGCATTACTCAGAACATAACAGAAAATATGAGGAAAAGGTAGAAGACATAGAAGACCAAGCTGCAAAGGACAGAAAAGAAGAAAATTCCCCTGGTCGGAGACAACTTTTAAACTGACAGGTTTACTGAATACCGAGTTGAATAAATAATTAAATTTCCAATTCTACTCACAATGCTGCAAAATGTCCAAACATATGGAATAAAGATAAAATCTTGAGAGGGTCACAATAAAGAAATAAGACCGAGACTGTCATCAGACTTCTCATCTGTGATACGGGAGCCAGAAAGGCATGACGTGGAACTTTTGAAGTTCGGAGGGGTCTAGACTTCCATCTCTAGCTGAACTAATTGCTAAACATAGGTGAAATTATATTCTTAGAAAGTTCCACATATCTTTTCTGAAAAGCAATCTGAGTGTTTACCTCAAAGAGAAGGTAACTATCAAAAGAGAACAGGAAGTAGTATTTTATATATATATATATATATATTTATAAAAATATATATATATAAAAAATTTTTTTTTTGGAGACAGAGTCCCACTATGTTGCCCTCAGTAGAGTGCTGTGGTGTCACAGCACACGGCAACCTCAAACTCTTGGGTTTAAGTGATTCTCTTCCCTCAGCCTCCCAAGTAGCTGGGACTACAGGTGCCTGCCACAGTGTCCAGATATTTTTTGTTTCAGTTGTTATTGTTGTTTAGCTGGCCCAAGCTGTATTTGAACCTGCTAACTTTGGTGTATGTGGCTGGCGCTGTAACCACTATGCTATGGGAGCCAAGCCATATTATATAAATTTTTATATAAACAGAAGGTCATCTCAAAAAAAAAAAAAAAGAAAAGAAAAAACAAAAGAAAA